>JAPQRN010000013.1:11132966-11144420 GCA_037367275.1 Coranthus polyacanthus
CTTAGCGTTGTCTTGGTTTGACCCCTCCCTCCTCTACAGCTCCACTCTCACTGTCAAATGCTTCTGGCTCCAAAAAATGTCTAGGCTTGAAAATTGTACCCCACAAACCAATGGGAGATGTTTGCTTCTTTTCGACAGCTTGCGGGTTAAATATGAAAACATGTCCGACAGTCTGTACACGCACCTGTAAAGAGATCGGCCTCCGATGGTTGCAAGGTTGGAAAAAACGCTCAGATCTGTCATGTTTTCGGGCCAAGACTGGATGTTGAGGTAACCTTTAAGACACAAAACAGAAGAACGCGCACACTTAACAAACTTAGCCTGAAATTATTCTATGCGGGGATAATTAGACAAATTGTCTTTTGCTCACTGATTACGAGGACACTGGGACCGAAAGGAATTTGATGGAGACACATTAGAAAGTGTCCTTTCCTGCCTCACATCTAAATTTATAAAACAGTGCAAGTTTTGATCATGAAGTTTCACTGCTTGTGTGAAGTTCAAGCAAGATCTCATTCTTCGTGGGAAGTGTGCTCCGAGATGACAATATACGCTAATTAAAAGAATGGATTTAATATTCTGCACAATTTGTCCGGTTGCACTTGCCTTTAATGACAGATTATATCAAATCAGCATCGGTGGAAATGACATTAAAGGGATAGAGCAGGAAATGGCTGGGGAAGAATGGCCATTGCTCTTTCTTATTGCTTGGGTTTTCATTATGAAAATGCAGTTTCACTCCATTAGCTGTTTGGCTCAACTGCAAGTCGCAGTTTAATATGACAAAAGGGTTTGTATACGAGATATTGCTCATCTCTTAAGGCCTCTAATAGCTAATGAATAAATACACACACACAGCACATACTGTAAGTACGTATTACTATCAGACCGACACACACACACCCAGTAACACAATATGCACTGGAGCATATTTCACTTTTACTAGCAAAAATATGAATCTTTCCACTTTCCTCTGAGAGCTTTCTTTTACAACCTCAGAGCCCACACATGAACGCACACATCACATAACAATATTGTTTTGTTCAGTCAGTTTTTCCAAGGTGACTCCAGCGAGGCTGTCTCACCTGTGATCTCCTTCACAGTGCGAAACACATTGAGACGCTCAGGGTCCAAAGGGCCAATACCATGATACATGTCCCTGCAGAAAAACAGACAGAGCGGCAAGACTCAATCAAATGCAAAGAGTAAAAACAGAACTTTTTAGTCATTACAAATAGTCCTAAGGTACACTATGAACGTGAAGGTAAAATGAACAACATATACTACATCCTTCATTACAAAGTCAGCGTGTACTTTTTCCTCAATGTGCTTTGTGACATGCACAATTACATATCATTCGAACCTCAGCACACAATGATGCTTTGACAGTGATTTTCTTTTTTACTGAAAAAAATCCCATTCTAGACTTCTCCTGGAACAATGGGATTTCAATTGAGAGCTATGGTTTGATAAGCCATCTTCTCTTTGTTACAATTATGACTGTGTAAAACTAGATCTGCCCAAGGGACAATTACCACAGCTTGAAACTGAAGATGATGTGGAAGTATCTTTCAGTGTAATACCACTGACAGCCAAAAATCCTGGCTCCAGTTGATTGATCATTGAAAAAACATTCAATGATCTTCTATCGACTTCTATCAAGAAATACTAAGTCAATTTTTTTTTTTCCAGGAGTGATTATGGTCTCATTCAGTGTATTTGGACTCTCTAATAAGTGTTCTGGTGGTCCTTTTGTAAATTACCCCTCAATTGATAACATTTTACAGCTAATAAAAGGCTTGCTGGTGCTGTGTGTGGCTTGACAACTAGCTCACTTGCTGAGTCCGACTTTTGGAGCTTCAATGAATTGAATAAAAAGGATTGTTCTCCTGACAGATACCTCTACTGCAGTTGTGGTTAAGAAGTTACACTAAAGTCCGTCAAAGGATTTTGTTATACAAATGTTTCAGGAAGTTAAACAGAAGTTATTTAATTACAATACCTGGCCTGTTAGCAGAATTTAGCTTCATCAGCTAATGTTAGCATTAATTGCATTGCATTATTTGGTCCATACACTAGCCAACTGATTAAGTCAGGGAGCCTTCTAATAAGTGTGTTAATGTAACCATAATGAAGCCCACATCAGTTACACTTATACATTATGTGAAGTTGACATTACTGTTATGAAACACAACTGTATATGCTAACATACAGCAAGTATCTGTAATTACATTTAACATATCATTTCGTAGTTAGCAGTGTGGTCGGTAGGTCGGTGTTTTCAGTAAGTTAGCGTTAGCTTGGTGAGTTACAGCCATCACCCGCTGCACATCCCCAGCTCCACTGTCTTGTACAGTTCTTTTCTTTAAATGTTCAGGAACCAAATACCATATATACTAACTACACTGGGACATGTTTGTAACAATACACTATCTTTGACGTTGCATATTAAATGAGTAATCACATATGAAACCAAAACATGTACGTTAGTCATTTCAATTTCATGGCCACTTAGGGGGTAATATATGTGTAAAATTCATGCATGCTAATGCGCTTACATGAAATTTGTGTTGGAGTCTGTTTTATGCTGAGAGCCGGTCGTTCACTGACATTAGCTAACTAACTAATTTCCAAGCTGTCTCAGTTCTCTACATTGATGATAACAGCCTGTGCACTGATTTCTATGTAGAGGACTCAGGTCGGTTGTTCCTACAAAAATCCTTAGACTCCTAACTTCTTCAATGCCTCTTTTCTGCTCCTTTACAGCAACAACACTAGCTAGTTTTAGCTTAGAAATGGAGTTAGCTAACATCAGACATGAGTATTTAGGAGCTGCTCCACATTGCTGAGACAGTCTGTAATTTGCATGTCCAAAAAGCTTTTTTTGTCTTTGTTCAAATATCACCCAGAGCACACAAAGGCATACAATGTCCTTGAATATGACTTATGCCTAAAAACTAAAAGCATTGTGTGTCACTTACCCTTTAATACCAGTGATCAGGAAAATGAGGTTGCCGTTGATTTTGGTGCAATTGACAAATTTATCAATATTACTTGCGTCCACCGTTTGAGCGGTCTGCAGGCTGCCCGTCCCTATGCCATCACACACTGACGGAGAACAGAGAAAAAACAATGCAAGCACGCACTTAAATACATTATTCAGCACAATTTACATTTAAGTTGCTTTCCGTACGAACAAACCTACTGTATATTGGAGACCTCGTCTGAAGGTTATTAGCTATTTGTCACTTTGATTCTTTATATACTTCAAATATACCCCTATCCCTCTTTATGCAGTTGCTCATTTGGTGCACAGGCAAGGCCATGGCCCGTCTCCATGCATTGGAATTCTTTTGATGAAAGCCCGGGCCAATCCGCAGCCAATTCCTCCATATAATGAATTCATTACATCTGCATTAATTACACTTGCAGTCTAGTGTGAGCCAAGTATTTCTGACACAGGCGGAGGGGATGATGAATAAGGCTGGCATTAAGTGGTGTAACCAGTTTTTGATAGTGATTTATACCAGCCAATTCTGTATCTGAAATGTTAATTTGTTATCATTTCCCACAGTTCCTTGGGCTATCCCTCATTAACCCCTCCCCGCTGCGTGACGATGTAATCAGGAGATTAGCCAATCAATGGATGCTGCAGCCCTATATACGCAGGGCCTGAAGGAAAACACTGTTGCCTTCCTGCTAAAGTGAAAGGGCAGATGAGTTACCAAGTGGGAACAATAAGATGAAGGGGCTAATCTTTTGGATTGAAGTGAAGTGATGCTGTTTAATTTCACATTAGCCATTTCGGGCATTTAGCTGACACACTGAAGCAAAATGACTCTTAATCATTGAGCAGGTATGAGTAGTTTCTTGTTAGGGGACCATTTTGTGTTAATTAACATGCTGTTGTGGGATCATACGTGACTTTCATTCATGCAACATTTGTCATATTTATCCTTTCCTATGCAATGAGCCTACAGGGATATGAACAGCAGCAATTCATCCATTAAAATACACGCACAACGTGCTTCAACAATACAGTGGAAATCGCTTATAGTGATCAAATGGCCTAGGACAGAATCATTCCTATATAATGAGGTTTAAACAATTTGCTTACAGTGATCAAGTACTCAGCTTACAGTGTTCATTTTTTTGTCTTTTCATACCTCAGCTTGGTGTTGTGTGCACTTTGAAATCATTTTCTCTTCATGAAAAACAACAGAAAAAATGCACATCTGTAATTGAAGCCATGCTTGTTAATTGCAATGATAATGTGCAGTTACACGATGCAGCACGCAGCACAGGGAGGCTGCACGGAAAAGGCACAAGAATCGCAGCAGGAGTCTGACAGTTTTAGAGTTTCCGTAGGCTTTTTGTGTTCAGACTACTGGTGTTCATGACACATCCTCTGAAACATAACTACGAGCAGCTGAGTGGAAAAAAAACTGACACTCGGAGATATTAGGTATTTCACACTGTTACAAAAACAAACATGTGTAATGTAACAGGTATCTTATATCTAATATCTTTCTATATCTGTCTGATCCATTGTTAGTGATGAATTTGACCCGGCCAGACGTGATCACTATAGGCCGTTTCCACTGTATTCACTAAATGTTGCACAGAGTATAGGTATCTTGCTGAGTTGACTATTTAGATGAGCATAAGGATATTAAAGAAGGTGGTATTAAGCTGAAATTTCAGAAGAAGATATTTTGGGGGATACATTAGAATGAGCTGCAAGTAGAGTGCAATATAAAGAAGTGGAGCTTGTAAATAAATCACATTTTCTTTAAAGCTTTTAAAGTAATTCCTGTGGGCTACTGTTGATCCAGTATCATCACTGTTAGCATACAGCTATTAGATTAAAATGGTTTAACTGCATAAGCCCTTATACATACAGTAAATGCAGAGCAACTGTGGCCCAGGAAGTGAGGGAGGAGGGGGTAGGGATGGGTAAACTATCTTTATCAAAGCTGATTTTCATCCTTTTGAGTATAACCTCCACATTATACACTGTTTGACAGCTCTGTCAGGATGTAGAGGGAAAAAATCTGCCTTTTGTCAGCGCACCTCTTTACAAGTCTAATTTGACAATCTCACAAGGTAACAGTCACTGCTAATGAATGAGGCAGGCATTCCCTGGACCAACGGGAAATAAAATATATCATTAATCCATGTTTAATCAAAGCTGGACATGTGATGGCAGGAGAAGCCACTGAAAACACCACTGAAAACCCAATGTGATGAAATCAGGATTTGGAGATTCAGTGTGTAAAATTTAGAGGCATCTAGTGCTGAAGTTTCAGATTACAAGAATGACACATGAATACCCCACTCACCCGCCCCTACAGTGGCTGCAAAAAAACCCCACAAAAGTCTGTCTTAAGAGCCAGCGTTTGTTTTGTCCGTTCTAGGTGACGGAAATGCACTTTAACACTGGATTCCACCTGCTGTGAAATGGAAAAAAAGGAGTGGAGGAAGTAAGTTCTGAGCTACTGTAGAAAGACGGCAGCGTAAGATAGTGGACTCTGTTGGGGTGACCTGTTAAAATACAAAAAAAAAACTGTGACTTTCTCTCTCTCTTTCACCCTATTAATGCCATCTCATTGCACATCCTTATGGTTTCGTAGTATCAACAATATTGACTATGCCACTTTCGCCATGCACTTCTATTTTGTATCTGTTATTTCCGACCACAAACAAAAGTGAATCAAGAAAAGGGATCTCCTCTGACACCATGTTGCAGTTTAAAAAAAAGAAATCAAACTTGAAGGAACTTTGGAAGAAGGATAAGTTCATTAGCAAATTCTTGATTGTATTCTTGACGAACCCCGTTTACCTTTTGGGCAGATATCGGTGCAAGGGATGCACATTTTGATGCGGTTCTCCTCCACTTCCATCTTGTTGCTGGGACACGCTCTGACGCAGGAGCTGTGATCCACCACAAAGTTATCTGTAAGACAACATCAAAAAACAATGGCAGTATTATTCTCATATCACATACAAAAGTCCAGATTGTTTGGGGGTTTTTTTGTCTCGGTACTAGGATTATATTATCTCATTACACATATCAAAGCTTAGTGTTTACTCGCACAGCAATTTCCAGGAAGGAAACCTTTTAATGGTGAGAAATTGATTGTTTTTAAATCACGCGTGTGTAATAATCAAAACTAATGGTCTAGGGTTTTATTGCCCAGGAACAGTAATGAGTCAAATTAGTACTTTGGATCTGCAGCGGAAAAAGTGAGACTGGTGTTTGTTCATTTGATGATCAGTGGAACTTGAACACGCAATCTGTTGATCTAGCTTGACTTTTAATGTCTGCTCGCTGAATTACTGCTGTTAAGAGAGAATCAAGATTTGCTTTTTTTTTCAGCTACCAGAAGCTCAACCAGATGGTGGTGCGACTAGTAGACTGAAAAAACACAACTTATTTATGATTGAGTAATTCATCCTGACAGGAAATAAATGTCTCATTTCAGGATAGATGGAGGATAAAGGCTTAACGGCTGACTTACGTGGACATTTCTTGACGCAGAAGGCCCCATAGGTGTACTTGGCTCGGGGATTGTGCTCCAGCTGAAAGGACGTTGGGTTGTACACGAACGGCTGAGGGCACTGGGTCACGCATGCTCCGCTGTCGTTGAAATTGGTGCAAGCCTGTAGAAAACGCACTTAGTGTGAGCTGAAGGCAGGAGATAGCAGACAGAGTCCCATCGGGGGTGTACACAGTAAAACAGAGAGGTGAGGCGGGCTGGGAGAAGGCTGTGATTTTGTCACATAAGTCACTGTGAGTGAGTGACTATTGCCGCAGCATTTCATTTTTACATCGGATCGGGACACGCAGCCGTCTTGTGGCTCTTTGAAAAGCAAATGGGAGAAAAATTGGAGCCATTGATCCATAGCCATGATGTAAATGGTGAAATGTTTTCCCATAAACCTTTTAAGTGTTTTGTCGTCTGTGGCCACAGGCTGAAACAGCAGTAATTGAATTGGATGAGCCTTTCTGTGAAATACAACTACAATATCATCTGGTGCGTGTGTCATGCACGGGGAAACAGGAAATACTTGAGGTGATAAAAGGGATATTAATTGGAACACTGAATCACCAATTTGTTCTTTGAAGAGCGGTGCTGCGGCAGACTTTTACAGCCCCGTAAAATGACAAACAATTCATCAGCCGGTAAACAAAGCGGATCATTTTTTTTGGATGGGGAGATGACAAACAGATGTTATACAAAAGACGTGGACACATGGATTAGAGGCCGGTGAGGGACGCAGGGTTAGGGATGCTGCTTTTCAGTCATGAGATGTGTGTGTGAGCAGTGCTGGGAAGTTTAATTTTGAAATGTAATAGGTGCAAGATTTGTAGTGACCCTGTTAAAAATGTAACGTCTTGTAATGTCTTAGGTGCAGCCTGCGTTCCAGGGGTGGCAGTCATTGGGGTGTTTGAAATGATTCAAAGGAAGTTTTTTTCATATTGTTTTCAACCATCATCCTTACTGTATTTGTAAAAGAAAGCCAGCAACATTTCTTGTATTTACAGTCAAAAGTCTGTTCATATTCATATCAGTGTTTTTCTTTAGTTTAAGAAGTTTAAGAGGCAATAAATATATAAACAGCATCATGATGACTTTGGTTTAGCACCAAGATGTCCATTGTGCTCCAGTCACTGTGGATTTCGTTCTGTGACTTTTTCTCTTCCTTAATCCACTGGAACAACACCCTTTCTGTGCTCTGTGACCTCCTAATTTACAAATCAAGCACTGTCGTTACACGTAAGTAGTTATTCCCAGACACTGTGTGTGACAGGGGAAATGAGAGAAAAAGGGAAAGGAAGCGAATGAAGGGGAGTAGAGGGGAGTGCTGAAAAGGGAGGGGGTGCATGTGTTGTGCGACTTACGAAGCAGTCTGTGTCCTTGGGGCCCGAGCAGCCGCCGGCACACTCGCGGTGGCAGCAGTCGCTGACGTAAGGCCCGAAGCATCGACCGTCACACTGCTCTGCACACACCGTCTTTGTCACTGCCAAGGAAGCGGAGAAACTCTGAATTTTAAAAGGTCTGATATGCACAGAGAAAAAAAAAAGTGCAAACATGCTCTGATGTGGAATTCAGGCAGAGACAAATTAGGGTCTTCAACAACCGAAAGGTCAAACAAGTGCCCAGACAGCCTTTAAAAGAAAAAAAACACAGTACTGGCTTCACTCAACGACTGCTCTGGAGGTGCCCTTGAACTTGAACTTCACCTCCAACAGCTTCAGTGAAAATGTTCTCACAGGTACTCCCAGTTTCTTTTCCCTTGGACGTCGAGTTTAAGAAGTGCAACACTAGAACGCATAATCCACCATGTCTGTGTTTATACAATCAGCCAAGTGGACTAATTGGCCAAAGAAGCATTCCAACTGTGCTGATAATTCCCCAAAAGCCTGTTTTATTTGTTGCTATGCCAACTAGGAAAAAAAAAATCCGAGCTTTTTCTTGTGTTTCACTGCAAACCTGCTTTCAAGGAAGCTGCATTAATACAGTGCTAGAACCACATATCTTGGATGCAGCGTGTACCTTTTTCAGTCGCAACTGTACTTGTGCTAAAGAACAGTCTCCCACACATTACTGGTACAGTAGAAGATCCACCAGCCAGCGAGTCAGCAGGAGCTCGAAGCTGAGGCATTAAAAACTGCTGTGCTCACTCTCTGCTGCGTTGGGAACATAATGATGCAGGGTGAAAAAAAAAAAAACAAAACAAAAAAAAAAAAAAAAACCAAGACTGTGTAGTCTATTAGTCTGTGAGGAAAAACAGGCCAGAACCTCTTTAGGTCTGTAAGACACGAGTAGAACAGGCTGTAATTAAATGGAAAACTAACATTTTCTCTAGCTCCGTTTTATGTCGTCTCTCTATGGTGTCTCACTTTCACATTAATATTACAGTCCTGCACTGACTACACCTCTGTAAAATATTCACCAAATTCATTTTTTGACATTTATTTTTTATTGTATTTTTCTAAACTGAGTAATCTCCTCTGGCGCTGACTCTGATTTTGGCCTTTTGATAAAATAAAATAAGAATACCAAATTGAAAACAGATGTATGTGTGCCTAAGTCCTCACAGAGCCCCAAAAACTAATAACAAATTTATGTCACGAGAGATTAAAGCAGATTATTCAAAGCCGGTATCCTCATTTCCCCCCCATCATTCAGCAATTTATCCAGGATTTAAAGGAGTTGTACTATTCCACAAAGAATTGCATGAAATAAAGACAAAAATGGTTTGTCTGTCTGCTTAAAGCTTTTATCTTTCAGCTACCAACAGTCAATTAGCACAGCATTCCATCTTTGCACACTACAACCTTTACTTTATTACTGGTACTTTATTGTATTTTATTTTACTAGGTTTTGCAGTAAAACAGAATATAAGGTTGGTTTTAGCTAGCTAGTATGGCTAAACCGCCATTAAAGAACAGCTCACAGTCGTTTCCTAAGGGGAAGAATTTGTCCGACAGAATATTTCTACTTAAAACATTCAAAAATGAACTAAAATAATCAGTAGAGTTCGTAGCAATGACAGTTTTGACGTTATGTCAATGTATGGTGGTGCAGCGATATCTAGCTACTGCAGTTAGCATGCTAATCAGATAGCTAGCTTCCCACCGTACCATCTTGTGGCCACTAGAGGAAAGAGTCACCTGTAGCTTCCAGTCTGGCCCGAGTCCAGCATGAGAATGAGAAGTAGCACGGCTGTTTGAGCTGCTGGAGCGACGCTGTACTCTGCTGTGATTAGTTGTTTCTCTAAGCAGCTGCGATTTGTTCTTTAGCTGCCAGCTACTACACTGAAATACTGTATGCGCCAAATGCTAGCGTGCTAATCGCCATTAGCATCTCACTTTACACACAGGGGATCGCCTTCTTCAGGTTGCAGTATGTCCGTTATAAAATTCCACATGATATGGTTTTGCTGCTATAGCTGCGTTGAAAAATGTTTTTAATCATCTTTTAATGTTTTACACGTTAATATTTTATATAATGTTCCACGCTTACTACTAATGTGCACAAAGGCTCTAGAAACTAAAGGAAAAAATAATTAAAATTAAATACCATTATGCTAATTTTTTGTTGAGTATATAATTCAAAATGTCATAAGAAATAGTGGTAATTTTATAGAAACTGTTTATTTATTGAATTTCAGAAAGATCTAGATATGAAATGACCTACATGAGATTTTCGTTACATGACACAGCCCTAATCTTACAAATTACACCTTGAAGCTTTTGTGGAAGAGATGGTTCTGGACATGCCTACACAACATACAGATATCAGATTAACATCAGTGTATGCGTCCGTGTTCTTGTGCATACTCACAGGTCTGACACTGGTCCTCCTGATGGCCCCAGCAGCGGCCGTTACATGAGCGATGACAGCGTCTGCCTGCAGAACAAACACAGGCACTGTGCATCAGATAACTCTGCAGCAAACTTCAGACACAGTTCTGACATAAACAACACAAACACAGCCCCCTCACACGCCAAACACCTAATCGTCCACTCACGCACACCCTGAAAAGTTCCCCGAATGGTGACAGTGACAGATCTGTCGAATCTCCTCCGCTCATCCGACAATAGACCCAGAGTCATTGTAGTGACTTGTGGCCTGTTGAGAACATAAGCATGAAAGACAGGCTTCTACTCCCTTCTGTCAGGCGCTTGCACAGGCAAAGTGGGACCTGACAGAGCACTCACAACCTTCATCTGCCAGTGGCCCATCATCAAGTCTTAATTGACTATGGGTTAATTACAGAGTAAGTGGAATAGTGCAGCAGATTGTCACCCGGCCCCTTCAACCACTCCCCCTGTGTGGTTGTTAATGTTAAATACTAACTACTGCTTGGCAAAGGCACCCATTTGGCAACCTCAACACCCACGCGCTCTCTTGTCATTTTTTGGCCCACCTCCTCTGTACTTTGTTGCTTTCCCTCCTCCACCTACATCAGTGCCATCTAATCAACAAAATAGCAATGTTTTACACATATTGTCCTTTAAAGTGTCATCTCAAACCTTTAGTTAAGAACTGGCCCTTTGAACAATGTCCAACTCCCTGCGAGTCATCCTAAATGCAGATTTTGTTTTGCTCAGAGTAAAAGGTCATTGTGCCTTTTCGTCAAATACACCCTCAACATCCCCTCATTGTCTACGTCTTTGCCAGCTATTTGTGCCACAGCTGTCCCTGTAGTTCACCATGACATGTTTTGAAATAGAGGGCCTAAAGAAAGACCTCACTGTGTCTCACTTAAAATGAGCAAAGGGCTCATCCAGAAATGTGCAGGAAAGTTTGAGAGACTCTGTCTTTAACAGCCAGTTCTTCTGACACTGAATGTCCGCTGGATAGCAGCGCCTGTTATGTCCAAAGTAGAGGGAGCTGAGGGACTGCAGGGACCATGAACAAGGGGAGGATGGGGGAGGGG
>JAPQRN010000013.1:11144431-11162085 GCA_037367275.1 Coranthus polyacanthus
GGGGGCTGGCAATGGGGGGGAATCAGGGCAAGTGGGTAGCTTCAAACCAGCTGTCAGATTCAATGAGATTTAAAAAAAACACAGCAGACAGCAGCTCCATGGGCTTCGCTGCAAAGCTGCTATCGTACCTCTACAATGGAAAGGTTCACACGTTGATCTAACACTATGTGATTTTGCTTCCAAATGACTGCAAGGCAAACAGAATGAACAAAAAGGGAGAGGGCTGGTGGACTGGTGCTGGTAGGAGGGTGGGCATGTGGTGGTTCTGTACTTTTACAGTATGCTGCCATGTGGTACGACTTTCTTTTTCTTGGCCTAAAAAATATTTGATTTTCATTTGAAGTCATTGGATCCACGGGTTCGTCAGTACTCACATCCGAGGTTGCTATTGTTAGACGGCACCACCAGCAGCTCAGCCTGAGGGTTCTTGATGATGTCCCGCCAGTGGATGGTGTCCGCATGGCACAGGAATTTGTTCTGGTCAACGTAAACACCCCCATTCAGTATTTCTGCATGGGAAGACAAGAAGAAGAAAAAAAGGTAGAGAAATAAGCCCATACTCGTGGATATATAGTACATGTACACAATGGCAGAAAATCAATACTTCAAGGTTAACTCCCATCGCTCCTTTGTCTCAGTAGTACCGGGCTGCATGCCGTGTTCCCTCAAGTGCATCTGAGCATGAAGAAAAATGCTATTGACAAATGCACATGGTAATTCAATGCCATGTCCAAAGACAATGATGTTTCATAAAGGAATACTCCGCATTAAGGGAATAAATGGATGTAAACAAAACAGCCTCGTTTTTTAAAGAGAAAGCCGGTATGATTTCCTCATTAGCTAGAGTTAGAGAGATTTAATGAGTTTGAATGTCATTGGAAGACACTAGATACTTGTGTTGATTAAAAATGAAATAGTAAACTGTTGCAGGGATATAGCTTCACTGTGGCACACTGTTATGAATATATAAAAACTGAGAGCGTATTCAATTAAAACTAGTGTAAAGTTACTTGCTGCCAAAGAGAGAGCAGCGACGGTTCAGCTGTATTTAATTTTGCATCTCACTGATTTCTGGTTCTAGAGTAAAAATATCATTTTGGAATATTTCTTCCTGTTATCTATAGACCCAAATCATCAAACTGACTCAGACAATAATGGACACACAGCTCTCTTGACCTAGTCCCTCTATCAAAGCGAGAGCAGACACACCAAAGACAAAAGCGGGCTGCTCATCAGGCATTAGCTTAATAGCGAAAATATGTTTCTTTTCAAGGACCAGTGCCCTTAACAGATGCCTGTGCACAGATAATAAATTCTAATCCCTATCTCTGCTTGTAACCCAGGTTTTGGATATAGTCACAGAATGAAATGATGCTGCAATAATCCCCCCCTCTCAAGCCAAGACCGACGGCACAAGAGGAACAATGCACCCCAACAGTGCCTTTCTCACTGGGACACCGACTGACTGCATTATTTAACCTAGTTGAGGGATTTAGATACAATCACCTTGCATCCTCTTCTCCTTGAATAAGAAGTACGGCCGGATTCCACGAAAGTACTTGTCATAATAAATGAAATTTAAAATGAAAAAGTAACAATGTGGTCCAGATTAGGGTTGGATTAGCTGATGGTAAAGAAAGGTATTATCTCCCCCGGGCAGATTATTAACAGTGTATGACTTATGCGGACAATTCAGCGGTTCAGAAGCACACGCAGGAAGCTAATCATTACCATCCGACACCCTGATTAAGGAAGTGGGCCTTGGTAGAGACGGGGACATTTATTCAAAGCCCTCTTAGAGGTGACATGGCGCTCCGTCTGCCCGCTGAATGGCCTACAGCCGCGGCTTCATGTAATCATGTTCCCGTCACAATGGACGATTTATCAGCGGGCGCTTTACATTCATTGATGATGGGTGAAAAAAGGGATAGGCTGTTCTTTATTCAAATAACATATGGACTGCGCTGTCAGCATGCTTTGATGTCATTTAAAAATAGTCATGAATTGAGGAGTCTTCCATTGTGCGCTCCACATTTGACAGATTTCTGAAATCTTACATAGAACTTTTGTGTTACGACATGTATCTCTATCTGCAAGAGAGACAGTACATTCGTTATTATATTTCCTCGAAACCAATCAGTAGAGTATAATGTAGTTTCCCTTGATAAAAGAAGCAAGAGGTTGTTCCTTTCAACTCCTTAACAGACCCTCCAATGGGTAGGAAAGAAAAAAAAAGGTCACAATCACAAGGCAATTTTCAGTTCACTCAGTAGTCTGGCCAAGGCTAAAACCAAGTGTTTGTTTGTGATGGTCTTTTCAATATGGCTTGACACTTGATGATGCATAACACTCAGTAGTTACCATAAACCCTGAGAACACCAGACTGCATAAAAGCACAATGGGCTGCACTAGCTAAGCTTACAGTTTTAATACTAAAATTACATGTATATTGCTCAGCAAATATTTGCAGTACAGTGTGCCACAAGGTTCCCAGACAACGCTAGATTTTAGCAGAAGTCTGAATAATTCAGTGACACGATATAGCCTAGGTTTTCAAACAGTGTTGCCAACTTAATCTGTGTCGCTAAATTTGTCAGTTTGTAAGCCCCATTACTGACTTTTTTAGTGACAAATCTAGTGACTTTATGGACAGATTTCTGCTACTCTCACTTAAAGAGAGTAACAGATCTGTCTCAGTGAATGTGTCTTTCTCTGTCTGGCTTTCTGCATTGACTGTGTTTAGTGAGGCAGCTAATTTAGTTGACCAATCAGCAGTCAGATAAGGCAGGCGAATGAGCATATAGAATAGATGCACCTAATGCTGACCCTATTTCTAACCCTAACCAATTTGTTTTTTGCCTAAACCGAACCAAACTCACCATGGCATTGTCTTCCGGACAACCTCACGTGTGGAAATGTGACGCTGTGGCCAAGCATCAGTACGTGTCGAGTTGGGATTGAGAATGTGCACTCCTGCACTCTTGAAAAAGGGAGGGTGAGACAAACTGTAAACTCGCCGCTAGATGCCACTAAAACCTAAACACTGTGGTAAAAAGCAGTTCCAAACTTTCAGGAATAACCAAGTAAGAAGCCAGACATCACCACATTTATGAAGCAATAATGTCTACATTTGAAGCATCCGAGTTACGACAGATAATGTATAATCCATTTTGCTTTTCATGTGAGGCTGTGTTTCTGTTCACCTCCGCCGAGCACTATCCAAAATGCTCTTTTAAGTGTCTGTGTCCACATTCCTACCCGCTCGCCACAAGACGAATTGCCACCTCTGCTGTCCATCCAGCCAAGGCGCTAACTCTTCTAGTGGCATGACAAGCCTGTATCAGGTAGTCATTCATTAATGTGTGACAGTCCTGCACCATCACCCACCCACCCCTCCTTCCTTCTTCTCCTCTCTCGTACTTCCCCCTCTGTGCTTCGATCTTTCCATCAGGAGGGGAGATCTACAGCCAACATATCCACCGCTACAACCCCACACCCTTTCCCACCTTTCCCTCCACACTCCTGTGATTCACGAGGTAGTCATAAAAGCTATTGTCCTGCATCGAAGGAAAAGGGTGGTGGCTGAGGTAGGGAAGTGGATAGAGGGAGGAAAGAAAGATGTGAGGAAAGCTACACAAAGACAAAAAGAGAGCGATAGGATATTGCTTAGGCAAAAAAAAAAAATGTATTCAGGACATTTATTTCCAAATCATACATAAATAGTTGCAGAGAACTGTACCGGTCTTATTCTATAATGTGAGTGTAATGAACTGATGATTAGTTCCCAAAAGGTTTCTGAGTTTCTGCTCTGTGCCTCCAATCAGCCTTTCCAGGTAAATATTATGGACATCATGCAAAGTGATGTGTTCATTTTTTGTAATTTATAGGTTTCCAAACTCTGTCAAAAAAATTCAGACGTAATTGTTGCATCAGGTGAACACATGCTTCCATTAAGTCGGCATATTTTAAGTTCACTTTGATGCTACTAGAAATTAAAATCAATAGTGATGTGACAGTGTATTAACTGATGAAGTCTAGTAAGACAGATACACTACTTTTTGCTCTTTGATGTGCTCTTCATCCTAAATCAAATCTTTGACCATCTGAAGACCGTCTCCGACGTCCTAGAGTTTTGAACCCTTTGCCCCCTAGGCTCTTGTCTGCTGCCAGCCTCTTGGATCTAATCACCTCTTGTCCCACCAATTGATTATTACTGCATTTACACAATTTCCTTTTTTAATTTTGGGCGCTTTCACATCTACGACTTCAATGGCTCAGCTCAAAACTGGTGCCAACATGAGCTAGTTTGCTAGATGGCCTCAAGGTTCCAAGAATCCTGAACCGAACAAGTTCATGAACCGGAGCTAGTTTAGCAGAAAAGGCCAGATGTAAACACCAGTGTCAGACTTGGTGGCAACTCATCAACAGCCAAGCATTTAAACAGATGATAACCACTTAACGTCCACCAGGTCACCAGCGAACCATTTAGAGTTTAGGGTTACATTGGAGTCATGTTTGAAATGATGTAGTTTGTGTTGTAGCTACATGTTAAACACAGAAACTAGAGGATGTTCCCTGTCAAATTAAGTCTAATACATGCTTTTTGGCTCATGTTATAAACCTAACCCTATGGAAAAGTTCCATGAACTTTCTTTTAGGGTTAGGGGGTCCAATGGGTGGAAAAGGGTAGATGTTAAAATCTTAAATCTAATAATATAAGTTTAATGGAGTTTGTTTAGTCACATTTCTTCATTGAGAAGTTTAGTTTTACAATGTAGTTCCTCTTTGGATGGACAGTCTGATTTCACTCAAAGGAGAACCACTTTCTTCCTTTTTTGATCATCTGTATGTCGGGCTAAAGCAGTCAGTTCCGGCGAGTGCTTTTGCTGAGTGACACAGTTCCCAGCGATGCCGTTTCATGTGTGCATGTGGCCGCTGAGGGCTCCCGCTGCCATATGCTCAGGCCATGTTTGGTTCAAGACTGTATCTGGTGGAGCATTTTGCTACATCTCTCTTGGCAGTGAAACAAAGTGTCTCACTGTGAGGGAGGGGGGAAAAAAAAAAAAAAAAAACCCCACCAAGCGAATGTTGAAGTGTCATGTTCAATCAGTGAATGGATGTGATGTGCAGCAGGATATGAAG
Source organism: Coranthus polyacanthus (assembly GCA_037367275.1). Classification (NCBI taxonomy): domain Eukaryota; kingdom Metazoa; phylum Chordata; class Actinopteri; order Kurtiformes; family Apogonidae; genus Coranthus; species Coranthus polyacanthus. Next base: position 11,149,574 of record JAPQRN010000013.1, read on the forward strand.
ATGAAGAGGATTTGGGGAAGTTTATCATATGCAAAGCTTTTTAGACTTCTCAGCCTCATCCAAACCTGAGCCCAGGTAAGATCAGGAGTGAGTTAGAAAAAGGCAAGCATATTACACGATGATAAAGAAAATACACAGCAAAGGAGCTATATCACACCGTCCCAAAAGGTGAAGAAGTTTACAGCGATTGTTGACATTTGGTTGAACACACAAAAGCACAACCGTTTTCATGTCAACAACGACCGTCTGCATGTCCAAAATCATTCTCTTGTTCACTCATTCCCAATTCCCTGTATTATATACAGTCTGCAGTTCACACTATGTGACTGTAAGTGATGCAATACAGAAGCAGGCAGAATATATTTTCTTCAGCCTGATTTTTGAGCTGCATAAGGATTTCATATCTGAAGTCAAAGTGCAAAAAGGGCTAAAAAAAAAGCAGCAGAAAAGAGGGATGCTGCTGCTGGGCTGCAGCATTTGCAATAAATACATTTTAAGTAAATTCTGTTTGAATAATAAGCGGACATATACAGATAAATGCATAAATAGCCTAGAAATTCCAAAATCCAGTCACACCAACATTTGCCAGTTATAACTTTGAAAATAGAGTCAGGTGAAAGTAAATTTGTCTGCAGCTATTTTGATAATAATTAGTTGTTTTAGCCATTGTTTCTTTTTTATGTGAAAGTTCAGATTTTTGGGGGATTTAATGCTCATATATGGGATAGTAAACTGAACATTTTTTTGTTTTTTGACTGACAGCTGAAGACAACACGGGGCTTCAGTACATTAAATGCACGTCTTATTGCTGACGTTTAACAGAAAAAAACGATTACATGGTTATTGAAAACGACAACCAGTTGTTAGCCACAGCCCTCCTTCACAGAACACAAACCCGCACTAAGGGCATCATCTCGCAAGTTGCCATTAAGATTAAAAAAGTGGTTTAAATCTAACAACTTGATGTAATAATAATGTGAGGAAATCTGATGAGGAAATTTATTGACCGCTTTATTACCGGTGCCTTTTTAGTTCACTGTTTTAGTACTTCACTGCTAACCATCAACAGAACAAACAGTACAGTAAACATGGCATTTAATTACAAGATCAATGACATTAAAAACAACAGAGTGAAAGAGAATCAGAGTGTCCATGACCCTTGAGTGCGGTGACTGTGGTTTATCTGTTTCAGATAATTGAAAGTTGCAAAAAAAGAGAAAAGAAAAAAAGAGCAATTGGACATCAGCCTTTTCTTCCAACATGGTAAAGAAGAAGTTGTATAAAAAAAATGCAGCCCGACCTTGCCATGAGCACAATAACATGGGTTGAGGGATTTTTTTATTACTCTAACCCCGACGGTCGCAATATAACTTGCTTATTTTCGTCCATTTCCCAACCCTTTTTTCTAACCCTAACCAAGTTGTTTTTGTGCCCAAAACCAACCAAACCTTAGCCATGGCGCTGTCACGGTCTAAATGAAACAGTTATGTAGTATTTTATCAATGATATTTTGGCTCTGCAAATTTTGTGCATATATGTTGCTTTGGGAGTGAATGGAAATCAACCTATGCTGTCGTCCAGACATGAGGAAAGTAATAATAAGTACAAGTAACATTACATATCCTGAGGAACTTGCCCTACTGTGTGTAGACACAGTGAAACTGGCAAGTGGCTCGTGGTGGAAGAAATAACAACTTGAGATGAAATAAGGATTCAGGACTCAGGATTTCTTCCGACTATTTATTTGCATTGTGTGCTGCACACTCTCAAAACAGAGAACAGGCCAATGAGTGCACAGATTGTTAAGGAAGTAAAAATGATCCCTGTGCCAAGCTGCCTTTGCAAGCCAATTATGTTCATTTTACTGTCGTTCAGCAGAGCGAAGAGCCCCTTTTTTGAAGTAGTTTCTAGGCTATGATGGCCCCAGCACCAATCAGTGGTCATAGCTCTATAGGGAGCCTGCTGATGAGCTTTCATCAGCGCTGCTAGCCACTTGTCCCACATCTCTTTCTCTCCCTAATTATGCTGATGAATAAGGCCGTAATAGTGATCCGTCCTCGACTGATGAGTCCATGCGTTTGCCGTTATTGTCTTGTCTCCGGGGCGGGGGTGTCAAGTATCACACAACTCAAGCCAAGTACTTTCGGGGCCATCCACTCTGCTTTTTTTTGGTTTTTTTATTAGGCTCATCTCTCCATCCCTGTCGTCCTCCACCTTCCACACACCCTCAGTCCACCCCCTCCTGCATGAAATGCACTTTCTCACTCGGGTGACGGGACAACTTGCTGAGCACAGGGAACAGAAAAATCGAGATGATCACTCTTTCTCTCCACAGTCGGGTACCCTCTTTTTTTTTTTTTTTTTTGGAGAAACAAACACACTCATATAAACACACACAAGCACGCCCCATAAAAAATGACAACCTGCACATTCAGCCTCAAGAAATCTCATGTACACGTGTACAATGCATACGGACACGCCAAATCCCTGTGATAAACATCTCCCGCTAAACAGCAGAAAGCATCTTGAAGCTTGTTATCGTAGGGTCGACAAAGCCTTGCGTTTGTAGGAAGAGCTGAAAGTTAAGCCGTGGCTTTGCCTCTTAAATGCCAATTAATCACTTGGTGTTTGAGAGAGAAATGCAGAGTCTCAAGGGGAGCACTTTTGATTTTTTTTCAAATATAAAATGAAGTGAAGTGTGTTATTAATTTGTTAAGTGACCTTTTTAAAAAACATGTAGATAGACATATAGATTTTATACAGACAGATAAATGCAGTGAACTATACGCAACAGATTCTGCTGCTGTGAACTTGGCACTTCCTCCATGTATATGTATTTATGAAGATCCTGGAAATGTTTTAAAAGAGCACCATAAAATAATTGTGTTTTCAGTTTTGTCAACAGAGTAATTGTAAACCTTTGCCCGGCGTTAACCCATAGCTAAACTTCTTTTAAACTGTGATTGGATTTTTTCATGCTGAAATGCACTTTGGCAGTCATCGTTCCCTTCTGCGTCAACGTTTGGACTTGTACTTTGACCTTACAAAACAAGAACAACAAGTTCAATCAGATGTGTCCACTATCCGTGCATCGTAATCTGTTCATGCAGTTCTCACAATTACTAGTAACCTACAATCGACTGCAGACTTTTTAATTTAGCGACCTTGAAAATTGACCGGTGGCCACCAAAATCCAAGTGAACATTTTTGCCAAACTTACAAAAAAACCTTCATTTTAGGTGTTCGTGAGATATTGCATTTGTAAGAGTGAAGTTGACCTTTGAGCTTTCTGGATATAAAATGTCATCACATCATCATATCATCGCATTCAAAATTTGTGTTGAAATTTTCTTCATCTTCTGAGTTTGTGCCAAATATTAAGACGTATAAGTTCCTGAGATACTGCATTTTATACGTAATGGGGACTGACCAACTGCCTGCCTGGGGAAGGTGAAAAATCAAGTCGCGTTATCAACAGAGCTTTTAATGTGAAACATCTACAGGAAGCCTTAAGTGTCACTGTCAGTAACACTGTCAGATCCAGAGAAAAGCAAATTTGGATGGATTAGGAAGTCAGAACACTGTTATTATGTATAATACGGAGTATCTGTTTGCAACCACTTGCTAATCAGCTATTTACACCCAAGCATGTACATGAAAAATGTTCCACAAAGATTGATATTCTGCCATATCCACCCACAACCACCTCCTTCTAAGGACCGTCCCTATTTAACAACGTCAAACATGGGCTGTTCTAACCCCCCTCATTTATCGACCCGTATTGTCATTTGTCACGTAGAGGTTGGTCAGAAACATCATCCAGTAGTTTTCAACACCTGGGTGTGACTACCCAAGGACAGTCGGGTACAGATTGTGCCTGCCATTATATACATCCAGGTGGGTGTAAATAACCTCATGGGCTGTTCCACATTCACATGTGAAGAGCACTGCTGACGACAGACACCTGGCTACAAATAGCATCCGCCTAAGTAATTACTAGTAAGTCCTTCACCGAGTGTATTTCACTTTTAACACAACCTTTATTGTGGGTGCAGCCTTAGCTAACGACACCTCCATTTATTTGAACAGTTTCATCGGACAATTTATGCCACATGTGTGTTTTCTCTCTGAAACCTCTAAGCTCCTTGAAGTGATTTACATGCATCAGTTCCCGGTGCTCTGAGTGGCCCGTGACACACCGCAGACAGCTGGTGTGACAGAAGGTGCCGAACTGGAGAACGAAACAAATTGCCTTCATTTTCTTAGAGTGCAACCTCTTCAGGGAACACCAGTGAACATTACACAACTGAAACACCAACAAATCTGGGATTCTGGAAAATAATGACTCGCATGAGAGCCAATGAAGTGAACTTAGAGGAACGGTGAGAGACGAGGAGAAATTGTGTTTGAGTTTGCTGTCCTGAGCAGGATTTTCAATTTCCTTCAGATAATAATGGGTTTAGGATAGCCAACTTTAAAAATCACTGTTCTTAGGAGACTGAATGAGACTGAGTGAGAGTAAAAGAACTAGCAAATAGCACAAAAACAGCACAAAAATATCACACACAAACAGTTCACCCGCAGAATCTGCTGTGCTCCCAGCCATCCAGCATCCTTCTCAAGCTTTTCACAAAGCACTTTGAACTTCACACACATACAAAGGGATGCGAGAACTCAGCAACAGGATCAGCAGAACCAGGGGAACAATAAAGCGCTCAGTTCCTCGCTCCAGTGTAAAAAATCTCTTTCATCTTATGGATGAAATGGCCACAATACACTGTCTTGAATGAACTTCACTTCAGCAGAAATAGAACAAAGAGATTTCCTGAAAAAAATGAGACACACATACGAGTGTTTGGACCGTTCTGAATCCTAAAGGGGTGAACGTAGTGTTTGCATGAATAGGTTGTGAGTCCACATTTCCGGTTGGTTCTGACAGTGTATTCAAGGTCTGTATCTGTGCACTGGCATTAACTGCCTCTTTAAACCACCTTACAGCCACCTGCACTAGTCTACGTTAGATCTATGTTGGATTGGGGAAACTATGAAAATCAACACTGCATCAAGAGCAGTTTATAACTGGGTAGACTAGGAAGGAAATGATTATAGTGCACTGTTACAGTTTTATTCAGTCAGTGATTGCAGGAAACCAAACGGCGTATTTCTTCCCCTTGTGAACAGTCAGACTCGTGTGTGGACTGACAACCAAAGCATGTTGTGGCAAATGAGCAGCAATGAGTTTAAACTTTAAAAGATTAGTGATTTCTTTCATGACTTCTTCTTGTCAGTTACTGAAAATCATCATGAAGTCTTGTACATGCATTTGGGCCTTACACTTTCTTCCTCAACAGAAAGTTCCATGAACTCTCACTTAGGGCTCATTTAAAAGGTTGGATGTTGAAAAGGCAAAAAGCAGGGTAGTATAAGCATAACTTTTCTCCCCCTAATTGAATAATGGGGATGCATTTGCTCCACTTGCTGAGGCAACTATATATCTGTACTTGTAGTTGTGTATGTGTGAATGCGCGCTACTTTCTGAATCTCACCAAAGTCCTGTAACTAAAGTTGTGGATTTCTCTCCACAGCCAATTTACAATAAGATGAAGAAACCAGTCTATTTTAGGTAAACACAACACAAAACAAGCAGTCGGTCCCTTAGGAAACCCTCTGTGTGTAATTGTGCAGTACTCCACTGTACAGTGCCTCCAAGCATGTTTACTCTAAAGAGGAAAAAAGAATGAAGAAGGAAAAAAAAAAAATGCCTGTTGAGAAAGTAGCTGCTTAAGTGAAAACGACTTCTCAAATCCCATGAATAACTGTTAAGTCTCCAGACTGCAAACAAGCCGCTGGTAGATAAATGGCTGCAGATCGCTGAGATAATAGAGACAGAAAACAGCAACTAGTTTGCCTCAAGGCACGAAAAGCAAAGCATCAGCAAAAGGGGTTTGGTGTTAGGAGTGACCAAAATGAAATGAACTTTTTCAAAGTGCAAAGCGGGTGCGCAGCGTTCCTTTCCAGTAGGGGAATCATCTAGCTCTTGCAGTTGCACATATATTATTCACACACCTAAAAAGCTGTCAAAAGGGGGTGCTGTGTTTTATAAATGATACATTCCTTAGAAGCAAATCCACAGTGGCTTAGGTCTCTGACTGGAGGAGAACTTATCTGATCTTCACGGAAAGGCGGAGGTGGGTCTCCAGAGTCCCGTTTCCCCACTTCTCCATTATTAGCTCTGCCAGCCGAAGAGATATTGTGCTCGGTGACAAATGGGAGAAGAGCGCTAGGGCGCAGACAGTGCGGGGGAGGTCCCCTCCGTCTTTCCCCTCCTGCTCCTCCTCCCCTCCTCCGATGCGGAGCGCCGCCGCTGCCGCGTCCTCCCCGTTAACCATAATTGTGTTTTAAAGCCCCTGATTAAATTTCGCAGTCTCAAATGATATTGTTTTGTGATGAATCCTTATGAAAAATACTTGAGGTTAGGAGCTTATGGAAGCTGTGTAGGTGTCAAATGGGGCCGCTAAAAGGTGGAGGTGGAGATGATTCTTTTGATTCTTCTTCTTTTTACTTCTAAAGCTTCAATAAATGCTAAATGAATCCCTGCCATCACTCTTCTTTCTTTTCCTCTGCCCACTCTTACTCCCCCTCCGTCTTATAAACACACAGAAATGTCTCTCTTTCTTACCAAAATACACCCACTTGTATTTACAGCAATCACAGTTAGGTAAACTTTCACTTGGCCTTACCTCTCAACATGCGCTACGTCACTGGCAAAGCATTTGAAGGTTAGGTTTAGGGTTACATTTGAGTTACATATCTGAAGTGATATAGTTTAGGTTGTGTTTTATCTACATGTTAAACACAGAAACTAGTAGATGTTCCTTTTCAAATGATGTCTAATACACTTACACTTCTCCTGTTATAACCCTAACTCTAACCCGAAACGAAAATTCCATGAACTTTCGCTCAGGGTTAGAGTTCCATGAAAACGGTGGGTAGAAAAGGATGTAAGAAGTATTCAAGTGCCAATCTCTAAACTTTTCTCTGCCTCATGACTTTACAATCATAATGTAAGTCTCCTTTTTGAGTGTCACAGTACCTCCTGGGGCTTTTTTTTTTTTTTTTTTTTTTTTTTTTTTTTTTTTTTTTTAGAGGTGACACAAAATGCAATCAGGGCGAATGAGAAGCCAGCAAATTCAATAATGGAGGCAAATGAAAATGGAACTGGAGACTCTGCACTTAAGGCGGGATGGGCTCGCGGCCCTAATAAGCCCTCCTCTGTCACCGCTTCCCTGCATCTAAATTAACCAGAGGCCCTCCAATCAGCACAGGCAAACAAAAGAGCCATCCAAAGAGATGAGGCCAGCGCTGAATACTAATCGAGGTAACGAACACAGCATCAACGGCCGTGTGTGTGTAGGTAGAGGGAGAATTGGAGATGTATTAACGCTGAACAGTTAAGTGTTTGTTAAGCTACATGAAAATTTGGTTCACAAGAATCACACATAAGTGCAGTACTGCCAAAACCGCACCGGGAACGATGCTTTTTACCTCTAGGTGGGGAGTTAAAGTTTTTGCATCCAGTTGAAATTCACACACACATTTTTGAAGTGCGTAAAGGTCCAATCATCACTCAGGCGCCGTGCAAAGCAACCAATATAAACCAAAGGAACGGTTTAAGCTGTCATGACATGTAGTTTATAAACGCCTACAGCTGCTTTTATCTGGCTCATAAGGTGACTTGAAGAAATAAAGAAGAAATACAAGTAATAAAGTTGCATTAAGACATAACTTGGACATACATTATGTATATTTGCACGTTGTGATTGTTTGATCCTATGAAGCTCCTGAAGTCCAAGCCATAGATTATAACCAACTCAGTCATTTCTAGCAGTTTAAATGTCTTTAAAGCAGATGGCAATACGTTTTTGGCAGTCACTTTTTGGCCCGACACTGGCAACAGCAATGAAAAACAGCGTAGGTGTTATTGGTCCTGAGGGTGGCTTATTGCCGTGTAATATTCTCGATATTATAACACCACTCGTAAAGTCAGTCTAACATTGATCGTCTGGTCAGTTATAGTCGACTAATGTAACTTCCCACCGTAGGAACAGCGGTTACATAACCCTTAAAATGAGACAACTAGGGCAACAATTTCTTTTCCCAGCACCAGTAATGATACTTCTGCTTTGATGCCAGTTTCTGAACAATAATTTTTCAGTATCAAACCAGCACCAGTGTTGTTTAACTTAAGTTGCCTGTTGGGATTTTTCAACTCAAACTAGTTTTACGACATTACACCACAGTACACTACACACTAGTGATATGTTAACATAATATCATCAATAATAATGTATAAAAGCCATGCATATGGGATGCATGCACAGACACTCATGGGATTTGCTCTGTTTGTACTTAAACCTGACATTGGGCCTCATGTAGGAACATTTTTCTATTTTTCTTGTACGTTTTTTAGTATGACAGGCAACCGCTCCTAACTTCACAAAACTGTATAAATGACTGGCATAAAGGTCATAGAGGTCTCCTGACAACTGCTGTGAATTGTGTTCGCACCGAAAAGAAAATCCAAAATAGAATAAAATGGTGAATGTGGAAAGTTCCCCTGAATCACTTGTGTATGACTTTTCGGAACAAATCTGTTAGTACGAATGGTTCTCGCATGAGACCCGCTGTTTGATACTCAATAGTATCTAAGAAGTTCTGTCGGCGCCATCCAAAAGTTGCAAAGTTCAGTACCCGGCCCTAGCCTCAACTTAACATGCAAGTGTGTGCATTGTAAGTGTCCTTCAGCACTTGAACAAATAGCTCTACTCCTCTGAGAACACATTTGAGAAAATTAAGGCAAAAAATCTGCAAAAGAGCACTTGAGAAGCTGTCGTATTTTTGAAGGTTTTTTTACTGAGCTAATGGGTCTTAGTGACCCCGAGGTCAAGTGACTCGCTCATCAAATAAATTGCAAGGTACACTCCCAAAGAACAAACAACACCAGAACTGCTGTCCCATGTTGTTTTACAGAGGAGTTACCTCAGTAGACAGTTCATTCCCTGCTCTGTTATTGTGCTGGAAATGGAGTTTTGATACAAGTTACTGTAGGAACATCAAGCTTAAATTTAGAGTGCGCTACGAATGGACCAAGGGGGAGCCATCAGGACATAAAAACTGCTGAGCAGCTGAGCTCATAACTTGAAATGTGGGCTATTATTAAATGTCCATTCTCGAGTCTGAAAACTGAAAAAAAAAAAAAGGTTCCTTTAAAACCGAAATGTGTGTTCGGTGTGTGTGTTCCTTTAACACCTGCGGCGTCAAAGCACGTACACACAAACACACGCTGCTCTTCAGATGTGCATTTTGTAATTCAAATCAGACTCATTACATATTTTCATGGAGCAAAATGCCCAAGAAGTGTCGAAAACAGAGCTAACCCGCTGCATTAAAATTGACACTTACAATGGGCTAAATGGGCAATTTGTCATTTTCTGGCATAGAGCTGCAGCACTCAACCTTCCACTTGTGTAATTTGGGACACACTGACATGGACACACATACACAGACACACACACACCAGCAAATCAACTATGACCAGCAAATTGCCTCCATCTGGTTCTACCGTATATTTAGTGCAGGGTTCTATCTCCGAGTCCAGTCCCCTCTTTTTCAGACTTCACCTTCGGCTCATGTGACTTCAACAGATGCTCTACTCGGACATATTAATCAGCCATAATGATTGTCTATACTCGGCAGTGAGCTACACAACGGATCTCAAAAAGGGGGCTCGGACTGAGGCGGGGCACCTGGGAAAATAATGGGTCCAAAAATGTTATTAAAGCTTGGTAAAGTCAAGTGGGTTACAGACGCCTGGGAGAGAATGCTCACCGAGAACGCTATTAATTTTAAGAGCCCAAAGCATACAAACATGTTGCGGTGTCAGGAAGGGTAGCATGTGCCTTTTGGCGAAACAAATGAGCAGGCTCTTTGAATTTAATTACAGTCATCTGACAACTTCCCATTGTCTAGATGTCAGCTAAAATTGTTTTTTATGACAATACAGTTTCTTGGCAACACTGATTTCTTTTTTTTTTTTTTCTTTTTTTTTTTTTTGAAACCAAAGGCAGAACAGGAATTCAAGAGCCCGGGCACAAGTCATTTGGAAAAATGAATTCGGCTCTAATGAGCAGGTTTAATGAAGTCACAGCTATTTGGTTTGATTAGGTGGGGTTTCCCTAGACTGAAAATACTGACTCATTCAGCCTCGCCACCCACCACTTTCACTCGGAGCTGAGTCAGACAGACTGTAGGGAGATCGAGTAGTAACACCATGTGAGGTTCTAAATCCACAGAGGTCTGACTTTTTTGTCGTTGTTTTAGTCAGATTTCTATTATTTCAGTGTCGACATATGTACACTATGTTAATCGATGTCATTTGTTTTGGTTCTCTGGAGTGTTTTTTGTCCTCAGACAAAACTCAAACCTCACCCTGAAGGGCGCAGCCTGTAGGATTCAGAGGGATCTCCGAGCAGAAATGGAATATAATATTCAGAACTGTGTTTTCATTAGTAAATAATCACCTGAAAGAATCGTGTTTTCTTTACCTTAGAATGAGCCGTTTATATCTACAGAAGGAGCGGATCCTGTTGTCCATGTTGTTATCTTTTACTGCTCTACTTTGAGTATTTTAGTTTTTACTTTTATTAGTTTTAACTCCCACATCTTTAGAACTTTTTTTTCTCTATTTGTCGCCATCCTGTATCTCCTGCAGCACAGCCTGCGATGAAATGTGCTACAGAAAGACGCCTGGCATGCATTAGTTTCAGCATTCTAGGGCAGTATAACAAGGCTGTAATATTTTTATGTGCTTAACACAAAACATGACATGAATCTAATCCAAAACTTTTCCACAGTGTCAGTTAAACCATTCCTAGAGTTTAAATGGACCATCATTGACAGCCTGGGCTGCTGTGGAGGAGGGGTTTGGCCGCTACCCTTTTCCCCTAACCCTAAAACCCCAAAATGACGTATATGCACACAAGTTTGCGGACACAAAATGCCACAAAAATTGTTTCAAAAAATTCCATATGTGTTGCATTTAGATCGTGACAGTGCCATGGTTAAACAACCTGGTTAGGGTTAGGAAAAGATCACGGTACGGTCAAAAATAAAGGTACGTGATGAACGATATCGAAAAACAAACCTTGCCTTTATTGCTCCGTGTTGCTATCTTTTTACCTGCGCTTATTCAAACAGCCACAACAGGTCACAAACTTAAACAGTCGTAAGCTCCTTCAAAATTCAACTAGTATTAGAATTTTTCTGGTGAGGTCGAGCTGAAATATTTCACGTCTCCGGGTTTTCATCCGTGTACTGCAGAAGCACGACCTAGACTTGTCTCCTCGTCGGCTAGTGTATCTAACTATCCTGCATTTTGGCAAAATGAATCCAGTAAAAATTAGCTAGCGGAGAGAGGAAGAGAACCTTGTTTTGGACATTCTTATAAGACGTTACAAAGCTATGAATAACCAGTGAACCCTATCATTAAGGAAAGGTCCATGGAGTTCCTGACACACTGCCCTCGGGGAGTATTACCGTTCCATTAGAGATCATTTTCCTCCTTCCACATGTCCCACCGCCACTAATGGAGACAAATCCGAAGCCCTGTGGATCTCCTTATCAATGCATTCGGACAAAGGAAAAAAACACAAAAAAAACACAGACGGTAGCACAGTGCTGACAAGACAACACTGATAAAACTGACCGTGGGTATGGCATAACAATGACTGCTGGTTACAAGCGTGTGAAAAATGGAATGTTTGAAATAAAGGGATGAGAAAATGAGCCGCCACTTCTTCTTTTTTTTTTTGGTTTTTCTTTGCCGTTTTATCCATCTAAGGAACAACAGGCGGGCAGATCATTGTATTTCTCAGACAGACAGCACAACTGAGGGGAAATGTGCGAGAAACATGACTTCCAACATGGTCTGGCATGGAAGTTCGTATTCAAGAAACGTCTGCGCGGATCTCATGGTTGCATTACATTACATAACACTCGAGTGTATTTTGTTTTCAAAAAGAAACACTGGCGCTTTGGTGTTTCAACACTCCAAAAAAAAAAAAAAAAAAGTGGGGAAAGGGGGGGGGGGGGGTTGAAGATGAAAGAAAAAAAGCAAAACTTTATTTCACAGGCAAACTGAAGGGCTCTTTCAGTTTGCAGATCCACGACTGCAGCATTTTCTGGGCTAGCAAAGCAGCGTTTGAAGCTGGGAGATATGTTTTAATCATTTGCCGCCTTAATGATGACACTGGATTCATTATTAATGGGCCCCATCCCTCTACTCTCCCTCTGCCTCATAACAGTCCAGAGCGCGAGTGGGTATTAGCATTAGCCGCTTTTTCTCTATTTGATCTTTGTGTAATGACACCACTTTTTCCCTGCAGTTCACGGACCTGCTCCTCTCTGAGGGGGTCGCTTTGGCGCGGCTCGCCCCCCAAAGACGCGACCTGCCT
>JAPQRN010000013.1:11172736-11184580 GCA_037367275.1 Coranthus polyacanthus
TTCTTTTTTTCTTTTCACTTGTGTGTTCGTTTCATGACAGCGTGAACAGCACAAATCGCATGGAATCTTGAGCCACTTCCCGTACGCGGTCCTGAATCAGATACAGGTCCGATTTTTTGCAGCAAAAAAAAATATTCGTCTCACTTCTTGCAAGGGGATGTCGCTCAGATACTATGAAGTAGTTCAAATGAGCTCAACCTTAAATATGTGCAGCAGTAAAATTAATCCAAACCGAAAAAAGAACACCAAGCTCTGATGCTTCTGCTAAAATTGTAAGACAGTTGTTAGCGAGCCAGTTCTTCCTCCATGAGATCCTGCGTTGTGATGCCGCTGCCTTGCTAAAAGACAAAAAGGGAGCACCTGACCTCAGCTGTGCTGTATGCCGCCAAATGTGGACCATTAACCAGTCTTTAATCTGTGAGTCTTACGTAAGTGTTGAGATGAAGCATAAAAAAGCAAACATGTTGAATCAGAAAGGAAGCAGGTGCAGCACGTTCTCATGGAAAAGATGATTTTGCTGCCTTTTCTGAAGAATACTATTGGTTTCATTATTCTGACTGGAGTTGGAAGGTCACCTCACCACTGGGTAACACCAAAATGGCAAAGATTAACCAATGCCGAGGTCACGCCTCAAAGGTTTCATGCCAAGATAAAGTTGACACAGACAAAAGCTACCCTTTACAAATGCGATCCACTTTGCCCTCTTGCATGAGAAGTAAAAAAAAAAAAACCAAAACAAAACAAAACAAGAACAGCTGTTACATAAAACATAACAGAGCGACTTCGAAAAACTTACTCCATGAAAGAAGCCTATTTTAGAGCGTGTAAACAAAAATGCAATTAACAGGAAAATAGGACTTTTCACAGAGATTTGATCCTTCTGTACAGCAACACAGAAGATTAATCTGCTGGAGTAGCAGATACGTAGCTTCAAAAGTTGAGTTCCAATTTTGTGGCTTAATTAAAAAGAGCCTATTAAATCTGTATTATATTGGCGTAAAAACAAGCCAAACACAAACATTTAAAGTGCAGGAAATAGTGGTGTATTTTACAGGGTCGTGAAAAGTGTAATTCAGAAAAGGATCCCCGTAATTTAAAAAGTCGTACGAATTGCAACACTTATTTATCAAAATTACTGTACAGTATACATGATCGGTGGTGTTTTGTTGCGTCTAAAAGTCTTTAATCCATTTACTTCATAAAAAAAACAAGCGGCACAAGAGATGTATTGCATCAATAGGTTGGTTCTGCAGTTTTTTAGGAAGTAAATAAATAAAGAGCTTACCTGTGAGGTTACGAAGGCCCAGCTGCCTCAGGCCATAGTACCCGTCTCGCCTGTAGTTGAGGAAGATGGCCAGCGAGTAGTGACGCTCATACAGTTTAGTGCCTCGAATGATCCGTAGGTTCTCCAGGGGCAGGTAGTCAAACTGGTTTAGAGCCACCAACACGTAGCCGGTCACCTCTCTGATGGACTGTATTGAGAAAAATAAATGGATTTAATATATTTAACGTGCGGTAAAGCTTGTGTTTGGAGTGTGCAGGGGGGAAAAAAAACCAAAGGCACCTCTTATAAAGTACATCTTAGACACTCGTGTTCAAGCAAAAAATAAGAATTTAACTGTGATGGTAAAAACATATCAATGAGTGATATACAGTAAACAAGGGACTATGAAACAGGGGAGAGATGCTGAGATTGAAGCGGCTGATGGCATTTCACTGCTTCCTCTGTGGCATAAATCAAAGCATATGTCAAGTCAGTTTTATTTACATAGTCCAAATCACAAATTTCACAAACACATCACAAACACCCTCTTTCTAGCCTCGGTTCGAGCAAGAAAACCCTGTGGTATGCTGCTGGAAAATGATAAATGTTGTATTCAGATTGATATACCAGTGGAAACGGTAAATGGCATTGCATTCAGAGTTGTAAACTCCTGCAAAACATGCTGCATCTTGACACACTTTGGGAGTGTGAGCCTCACTTAGGCTACAGCACACGCTGCATTAGACTTTACAGCTAAACTACCAGGTGTAACCGATACAGACATACATCATCACGATGACAGAGGACCTGAGGATAGATGTGGATAGCTGCAGTGTGTAAAAAAACTGCATTCACTGGATGACTGATAGCATCTCCTCATAAGAATTGGGTGAATAATAAATAGTTGGCAGCATGTATGCCTACTTAACACTCCTTCGACCTGGCAAAGAAGTCAGGGTGTTAATGTATTATCAATAAAAAAACATCAAAACAAAACCATCGTGCCAAATGTAATAAAATGTGACTGCTTAACCAGTTGGCTTGATATCTCTGTTATAGATTAGCTGGACTGGCTACAGCGGCTAGGCTAGCCATAATAGCTAATATCAGTGTTGGGGAGTAAAGAACGTAGGTGATTACAAAGGGGTTGAAGATGAATTTTTCACTAAAAAGCTTATATGTAGAATATAACAGCTGACTTTACCAAGGCTCCATACGCTACTAAACCCAGCTAATGTAAAACTTCAAATGCACGGTAGGAAATTAGCCAGTGTTGCATAGTGTTGTCGGGATTAAAGGCAAATGATCTTGTTTCTGTTTTTACTTTGAAACACAACTGCATTTGTAAACTCCATGCCTGCCTCATCGAAGGCACTTAAACTGCTAATGCATTCCTCTCATTTTCCGTGCACAGAGCATGTTATTTGCATTTCCAAATGTCAAGCTCATGAAAAATTTGGACATACGGTCCAAAATGATTAAAATGTCAGCTCAATTGCAGGGTGATTACACTTCTCCTCTGATTAGAGCCTCTCAGCTGACATTCATCGAGCTGCTGACACACTTTTAAAAACAATACTTTCAGTCCACTTTATATACACAGCAGTATTAGATTTTTCCATGCCATGTCTGTTCATTCCAGACGGAGAGATTCTCAAACAGGCCTGAGTCTAAACCTCCTGTGTGTTGACTGCCTTGCTGAAGAGCACGGCGGACCTCAACTATCTGCCTCGTTGTACGTCAACTGACCTTCTTAAAAGTCACAAAAATCCAGGCTGATTAACTTTGTGTTATGCACTCGATGAGGCAAATTAATTCATCTGCAAAGTCAGGCTGAAGGGTGACGCTGAGGCGAGCGCTTAGATTTTTTTGTTTTGTTTACTAATTGTCCAGAAAACTGTTGGTCCTCATTGGATCAGGGTCAACTCTAAATATATTGCAAAGAAAAAAAAAACCCAAGAAGGTTAAAGGTCATTGCATTGAAAATAAACAGCCCTTCACAATAACAACAAAAAAACTAATGTCAGCTGACAGGCCTATCAATCACTTTGACAGCCAATCGCATCGTCATACAGCATCATTACCATGTGTGTTTCCCCCCCGTTGCTATGTCTCTATCTCCGAGCCTGTGCAATATTCATCTGACGCCTTCAAAGAGCAGACTTTACTTATACACACAGACTCACATACAACAGATGTTTAATGCCACAGTAACACATTATACCGACCACCACTGACAAGCCTAATTAGAACCCTTACATCTAACATTGGGTGGTGGAAAAAAAATGAAAACAGACCCGCTGCTGCTACCCAACGCTTAACACTGCCTTGTACAATAGACGCATCATTTGCAAACACTGAATGTATTCCCCTGCCTATTGTCTTTGTTGTGAGTCATCCGCGAGATTGTTCTCCACAGTTTAGTCAACTCGTTCGACGCGTCGCTCTTGATGTCGACAGCATCGGAACAGGTTTCTCTTCACCTGCTGATCAGGGGTGTAACGCAAGCATCATCGTCTCCCCAGCTTTAAAGTTGAAGATAAAACAATATGGCATCAATAAATGCTAATAATAACTTCGTGACTTCGTGAAGAAGTTGAATGTTTAAATTTTTTTTTTTTTTTAAATATCTTGCAACAAGGCATAAAAGCAAAGCTTCTTTTTTTTTCTAAATTGAGGTACTGGCTACAATGTCACTAATAAATCCCTCAACACTGTCACGAGGAATGTCTATACATGCTATACACAAAGCCATGATGTCCACACTAGTCTGGGGTTTTTAGGATCTCTAAAACTTTTGGAAACGCTGCAGACTCAGTTTGCATTTGTAAACTCCGGGGTTGCGTTGTGGTCGGAGGCTGTTGGAAACAATGGCACGGATCCTTCCCTGATTCATCATGCCTAGTGTTGGAAGTAACACATAAAGTAACTTGTGATCCGTCAATGGTAGAATGGTAGAGTTTTTGTACCCCTATTCCAGAATGATCGTGGATGAGCCAGGACTATCTCTAGCGCTGACGTAACACTAACAAAGTATGGAGATAGGTCATATGATATGTGTTCCAGGCATGTTAAAATGAAAACATATTAGTGTGGCTGCAGTATAAGAGGATTCCCTTCAATTTAGCATTGTGGTCATTCCTTGCACTGTCCACCTTAGTTGCTGAAATACACACAAGAGGTAATAGCACCAAGGCATGTCCAATCAAATAATCACCTCATCTCCCACTTCTTTCGAATTTCTGCTTCCATTTTGTACATTTCCAAGGCATATGTGCATATGTGCCAATTTCTAAATTACATTGAACACATTTAGGCGAGGCTAACCCCAGCTTGAAGACAGCTGCAGAGGCTTCTGAAGCAGCTACAGAAACTTCCTAATGGCCAGAGACAGGTCAGTAATGATGTGGATGATTGGTTAGCAGGGTGGGAGGAAATGAATAATGCGAGGTTTGATTGGCTGCTGACCCCATGGGGAATGCTAGTGGAGACTGACAGTCAGGCTGCAGCATGTGGAGTGCCTGCATTTTCAGGATAATAGCAGGTAACTGAGATTACCTTCTATATTGAGCGCTCAGCAAACAGTGCGCACCTGCCAAGTTGGCCTATTGTAACACTAACACAATAGGAAGGAAACAGACAGTGGATGTGCTTATTAGCAAGATTACAATGTGTCAATCACCTGAAGAGGGGAAGAACAACATAATAAAAGAGCAGTAGAATCCATTTCAGCAAAGGCTTTGATTAGCATACTTATTGCGAACAGATTTCTATTGTGAGGTACTCCACTGCCTGTCAAAACCCCTTGGTGAAATCATTTTCTGTCAAATAAGTTTTGTGAAATTTTTTCTTACAGACTTAACAAGTTGTGTAACTTTAAGAAATCCTGTTCAACTTGTGACTCGGGCTCCAAAAACAAAGAACACAGAAAAGGCTTTCTTCTCCTGAGGGCTTGTTGATCTAGCCCTGTGGATAGAAGTTGTTGATCACTTTGACCGTACTCTGACCCCATGTTTACTGCTGGGGGCCTGGGTGGCTCCTGAGCTCACCCTGCTATCATTAACTCCACCGTCACCCCCGGGTGCCCGCCAGAGGCGCCCTGACTAGGATCGGGGGAGGCTGCTCCACAGCCCGACCCAGCTGTAGGCATGCACTCGGCTGCTGGCAGACTCCACAGTGCTTCCACTGTGCCCCCTTCTCCCTGCCAGCCTCCGGGACCCGCTGGCAAAACCAAAGAAAAACTGTTTCCCTGTTGCTTAGCAACCACAGGAAAGCCTTCCAGCAGGAGCAAGGGAGAGCAAAGAGGGAGACAGCGAGCAGAAGAAAGAAAAAAAAACAGACTTAGAAAGGGTTTTTTGTTGTAATTTACCTAATTAAATTAAAGGATTACTCTGCCCTTTCTCAGTAATTTTCTTTTGCTTTGACACTATTTAATTTCCTTCCTTCGCCATAAATTGTTTTTTAAACCTTACTAGATCAATATTTATCTGCATTCCTCTGTGGTGGAGGAGGGAGGAAGCAGCGAGACAAGAAGGAGGGAGGTCCGGAGGGAAGTAAACACAAGCACCTGCATTTCCCCTCCTGCCGCATCAACTGTGCTCTGTTTCAGCAACACAAACACAGAAGCTAAAGGACGCTTCTCCAAGAAGCTGCCCACCGCTGGCTTGTGGCCGATGTGCTCAGACTTAACAAGGTGGACGGTGGGCAGATAAACTGGTGTTTTTCCCTTGTATTTTCCTCAAAAAATATACACTTAACAAGGTGAGTGCAAGGGCTAATTTGTAGCAACAAGGAGACCTCAGTCACGCACACGTACTGTACACCGGCTTTCAAGTCATCACCTCAATGTTCCCCTCATATGACCCGCAGGTTGTGACATCAGTGCTGCAAATGTGATTAAAGTGGCTCAAAAAAGGCAAAAGTGCTAAATTCTTTACAGACTCTGGCACAAGTCCAGGTCATTATTTTAGTTTCTGACTTGGTCTTTTGATTCCATTTTTTCTCTGATAGATCAGAGTGTTTTTCTGTTGTGAGAGCCACTAAGGGTTTGTGAAGAATTTTTATCCTCTGTTACACACTCCACACAATCTGCACGCATATACAGGACTCGGATATTCCAATAACCTCCGCCTACGCACCAAAAAAAAAAAAAAAAGAAAAAAAGAAAAGAAAAAAAAAAAAAGAATCCTGCCATGAGGCACAGACAGGACTTAGTCAACACAGGTCAACTACCCACGATGCATTGCAAGTTTAACGTTTCCTCTAGCGCTTTTCTCCATCAATCGGAGGCAATTAGCGGACTAGTGTAGAGTACTCACTCAAACAGAATCCTTTGCACTCCCGGCAGGCTTGTTTCCTCTATTCTTTTGCCTTACCTCTGGGCAAAATGTGAATTGCACAAGTTGCTAAATTGCTCTTTGTATCTCCAGGTTATATTGCATTCAGGCCAAGGCAGGGGTAGCTAAGAGTGCTCTATTTACTCCACACAACATAATCATGATAGAAGGTGTTTGTGCTGTCTTGGAAACAGCTTGCTATGAGGCAGAGTTGCTGTGCTTATGCACCTGTAACCCCCCAGATACATGGAAATGTTTTCAATATCAGTATAGGCACAGCTATTCAGCTTGCACGACACTATACATTCATTGTGGAGGAATGGATGGAGGACTATTGCTGACTACACTTGGTGTAGAGATTGTAGAATCCTCTTTACAGCCAACAAGCCTCCTGTGACCCATTTAAGGGTTAGGGTTGCATTTGAGCCATGTTTGAACCGATGTAGTTAAGGTTGTGTTTCAGCCACATCCTAAACACAGAAACCAGAAGATGTTCCCTTTAAATGAAGTCTAAGACATGTGTTTTGGACTCACACTTCTGTTATAAGACTAACCTTAAACCTTGGCAAAAGTTCCACAAAAGGGTCGATATTAAAAGGTTACGTGAACACTACAACTGGCTTTAAGAGGAGGAATTCGAGTGACTATCGGCACATAACAATGAGGAACCTCAAATATGACTTAAAAGATAATTACACAAGCTAATCTAGCAAAAATGCATAATGTCTTAAGCTAATAGCCTATATAATTTATTCATCCAACTTTGCAGATACTCAGGATGCAACCCAGCCAATGCATTTGCATTCAAATTTCTCTCCAGTATCACTGTTCCCAAGACTTGCCGTTGGGCTTCAGACCAGTTTTGGAGAAAAAAGACGGCATTAGAACATTTAAGAGGAGGTATTAAGAGAAGTTCAGATTAAAACCCCCAGCTGGTTAAGAGTTCTGCCGGTGATATTATATGTGAATGTATGCACGTGCATGTTATATAAAACCAGATGTTCAGCACTATAGATGGAGCAGAAGCTGATGGCCTGCATAAGGATACAGACCATATCCTTCAAAGAAAATATTTATTTACATTTATACAGTAGGAGTCTCATTTTAAAGATTTTATTGTCCCTCCTCCTCCTTGCTCCGAAGCAAGTCTTTAATGCCAACTGTGTACACTAGCTACTGTTAGCTTATTAATGCAGTCATCTAAAGTCAAAAATCAAGTTACTGCAACACAAATGTCACCAGCAAATTGTCCATATTGAACCTTTAAGGCAAAGAATCAGGCTGAAATTATACATATCCTGCAGAACTGTGCACTGACAACATTTTATTTTAGAGACTGGGTTTCTCTAAACCTGTGAACTATAATCAGAAGCTGTATTTAAATGATATGGGATTAACCGACTGTTAATATGCTTCTATCTAAAGGGCTATGTAAATTAAATAAAGTTACACTTAAAGTTCTATCTTTTTTGGGATTTTCTGAAAGACAGTGTAATTTAAACACAATGTTATAGCCTCAACTAGAGCTGCACTTAATCACAATCCCAATGTCAGCCTGTGCAATTATATAATTGCAATTAGAATATGACTTTTTCACCAAATCATGCAGCCCTTGCCCAAGAAATCCATGCCAAAGACAACTGAAACTGTGTGTCACACTATTATCTTGAGTTTTGAACTAAGACGTCTACCCAAGTATTAATTTTCTTTGCCTTTATTTATTTTTTTTTCCATTTTCTTTCAGTCAACTGTGGCTTTTACCCCTTACCGCGTCACTTTCATCAGGCTAAGCCGATTTGGATAGACAGCTGGATCTCCAAAAAAGCACAGATTTGTTATCTGAAAATAATGAGATATTAACATCATGGTCATGAGGAAGTCTGATACTTTGAGATAACAATGTAATTCAATTGTTATCTATGGATAAGAAATATGAGCAGCATGAAAATTTGAGATAATGGGATAGCTAAGACCCAATCACATGTAAATGGTTGATATCTTGAGATAATATGACAATTAGGTTGTAATCTCAGCATTAGCAGGCCTAAAAGTAGTTCTTTAAGCTTTTAACAGTGCAAACGTTAGAAAGCAGGAAAAAGAAGAAGATTAAAGGCAGTTTAAGACAAAGGCAATACAGACAGTGAGGAGATAAACAACTATCTCGATGAACAGGAAGGGATGGTGGCACATTTGCAAAAAGGGAAGGGAAGTGAAGCACAGAGGAGATACATTTTAAAGAATAATTAATAGTGCACCTGTTCCTGTCATCTGGATGAGTGAGAGTGTAAATGAGGTAGATACAATGAGTAGGATAGGGGGAGGGAGGATTCACAGGAGGAGGAGGAAAAGCAGAAAAGGTGGAGGCAAAGATGAGGAGAGGAAGGTACAGCAAAGCGGAAAAGGGAGAGGAGGGAAAAAGGCATCATGTAGGGAAAAAAAACAAAAAAAAAACGTATGACACCATTATAAAATACAAGAGATGGGACACATATTATGGTGATTATGGCTCATTTCCATACATATAGAGCACTCTGCCACTGAGTCAAGGAGAGTGCAGCGGCGCATGTCAGCAGCAAGACTGCAGACTCTCAACAGTTTGATCCAACTGGAGCGCCGGCACAATCTGACTCCTCCACGCGGCAGCAAAGTCAATGGGCGGGCAGGGACCTGTTTACCAATTCGCTTCAATGAGCTCTGTAAGAGAAGTATGCACTCCTTCACCTCGCGCGACTGTTTGACTACTTAAGTATGCTGAGAGCACTCGGGTGTGACATTCAAGATTTTTGCGAAATCCTGTTTTTAAAAAAAAAAAAAAAAAAAAAAAAAATATCAAGGCCATTGAGAGGAGGGCCATTGACTTTGAAATAAGTGAAAATCCAGATGCTCAAAATGTCACCATGAAAATGACTGAATCATTTGCGCACAGGTACTGTTTTTGCAGAGATGGGGAGATTTTTCTTTAAGGACTTGCAAGGAACATCTCAAGTTTGAGGATAGTACCCTGAGATACTCCACAGGGATGAATCATCAGGGTGAAAAGTGTGCAGGTGGAGGTGTGGACTTTTGCCGACTTCAAACGGAAGCCACATCAAACATGGAGGTGTTTTGAACCCACACATCACTTTTTGTGGCGGCACAGAGTGGCTTGAAATCCACTACCTTGAAGGTATTTTACTTCTCCACCAGCACATTAGGGAAAAGAAAAGTCAATTCCTTGCTCGGCTCAATCAAAAGACTTTAATTGGACAAGCTTTCTGGAAGGGAGTATCTACACTCAGACAGCATTCTGAAACAGATTAAATGTGATCTAATAACAAGGAGCCTCAAGTAAAAGGAGAGCCCGTTTCAGAAAACGGTTAATCAAATGGTATTTTTTTTTCTTTCTTTAAATTAGTCAGATCTTACTCTATTTGAAGTCATTTTAATTCCTAATTTTATTAATTTACAAATGCAAGCAGGAGGTGGGAAATTAACCTGCTTAAAGTAATTTCCTCACTAATTTATAATTTAAACCCAATTTCAAAATATTGATTCATACAGAAAAACACGCATTATTCGAAAGTGCATCGCAATTACTCAAGGTGTCACCAGCTAAACGTGGAGATTGTTACATCTTTGAAGCTGTATTTATCAGCTCTATGTTGAGTTAAGTGTTTATATGAAGCACAGAGTTGTTTAACCTCCAATCCTCCCTATAGTGTCATCTGAACACTATAGTCTCCAAAGTTACCGTCTCAAACACATCTTGACGTAACTCATTTACAGATGTTTTTGCGGCAACAGAGCATTTTATCACCATCTATAAATCACCGACCGATGGAGTAAATTTGAATCAGGTTAAATCAATCTAATACCTCAAAGCCTCAAGTACAACAAGAGCCATTTTCAGGAGAAGGTTAATCAAGTAATGATTATTTTACTTTCTTTAAATAAGTGAGATCTTACTCAAGTTGAAGGATTTTTACTTTGACTTTTATTCATTTACAAAGAGAACGTAGGTAGGAGGAAAAGGGTGCAAGCAGTGGGAAATTAACCTTCTTAATGTAATTTCCTCACTAATTCATAATTGAAACCTAATTTTAAAATATTGATTCACAAAAAAACACTCACTGTTATTTGAATGTGCAACGCAATTACTCCAGGTGTCACTGGTGTAATGGAAGGCAACTTTTGAGAGTCCGATAAACACATGGGCATGTTTGAGTTTCAACACTGCCAGCTAGTGTTGACAATGACTTTGGGATGACACGGTGCTGTGTATGTGTGTGTGTTAATATCCAGGGGTGTGCCTCTGGCAGCAGCTGTGCTACTGGCTTTCGGCGCTGATATTTATTGTCTCAGACAGCCCGACAATCTCATATAAGCCTGTTTCATGAGCGGCGTCCGTGAGGCGTCTGTGTTGTCAAGACACATTTACAGTAAAGACCCTGACTCTGAAATTAAAATCACCAAAGGGGGGGAAAGTTTGCGGCGTATTAGCAGGCAAAACTAAACCAGTGACAGTGCAGTACAGTATCTGATCCTTAAGCTGCAGTGAAAACACTAATACATAACTCATGAGGCGATGCTGTTGTAGCAACCCAGCAACAGTCGTGTGGCGTATCACATTATGCTGTAGCCTTTGGGGACCCTACATAATGCAGTTATGTGACAAAGCTAGTGCACGTCAGCCACAGGCTGGCTTCTGCTTGCTTGACAGCAGCTATGGAGGAGAAAGTGAAAAGCATGTTGTCTACTATGGCACCTCGCTTCTGTGTCTCATATTTAAGTCCATCATTACTCATGGACATCCCAGTTTAGGGTAAGTTTAGGGTTTGCAACCCAACGGCCAGAAAAAAATACTGACATTTTCCACTAACCATGAATACATATAATATCAACACTTTTTATTTATTTATTTTTCTTTCAGGGGGTGCATTTTGAGCCTTCATTATAGATATAGTTGAGACCGACATGAAAGATGGGAGAAAAAGGGAGAGGGGATGACATGAAGCAAATGGCCGAACCTGAACCCGGGACAGTCCAGTACAGCCTCGGTCTATGTGGTCCATGCTCTGCCAGGTGAGCCACTGGGGTGCCCCTATAATGTCAACATTTTTCAGCCAAAATGTGTTTCTTATCAGTGTTTCTAGATATGTGTAGAGGTGGAAAAAGTACACATTCTTTGCTCAAGTAGAAGTCCAGATACTGGTAAAAAGTTGAAGCACTTCTTCACTGCAGTAAAAGTGAAAGTCCAGGCTCTGA
>JAPQRN010000013.1:11205747-11224354 GCA_037367275.1 Coranthus polyacanthus
CCCCCCCCCCCCCCCCCCCCCCCCCCCCCCCCCCTTCGGACAAAAAGTATGAAGGAGGTGAATACACGAGACAGACAGAGAGAAAAGAAATGAAGTGGCAGACAAAGAGTAGGTCTGGAGATTACGTAAATTGCTGAAAAGAGAGCAGGCGTGACCCTCGACAATGAGGGAGCCGCGAGAGTCAAGACTCGGGGAGGGACAAGTGGGGTGAGAGGGGTGGATTTCATTTCTCTGAGGCAGTGACCTACAGTGTGGGTCTGGCACCGGCACACCGTTTAATCAAAGATATTCAAATTGCATTGGTTGACCTTTACAGAGGGTTTCACTTGGAGACTTTACTCAGCTGACGAGATTACAAGACTTTGAAGAATATTATGGCGAGTACAAACGGCTCCGATGCCGTTTTAGAAGACTGGGGTAAACTTTTTTCTTTCTTTTTTCTTTTTTTTTAAAGAAAACAGCAACACATGATCACACACAGACCTCCCAACACTCCCCTTTACCGCTTTGTGCTAATGGCAGTTACACCTACTGCAACTACAGCCAAAATATACTTGTCATTAAGAAGCCCCAGGGCGCTAATGTTCTATTGTACACGACCAAAAGGGAATATCTGCTATTAGGAAAGAAGTCGCTGTATCTTGGTGTATAAGCAGGTTTTTAAATGAGGATCAAGTTCCCTCAACACACTGTAAAACAACATCCTGTATTCTGTTTGTCCTTAGAGAAACAAAACAAGCTGATCTACTTCAGCAAAGTCAAGCTTTTAACTTGATTTGAGGATTCATTGCGAATCAGGTTATATAGTTGTGTGAACGTGTGGTATTTGGTCCGAAAACTTCATATAATCAGGGGTTCAGTAAAGTATACGTCCGACAGATTGGGTTCCACAATTCATGCCATCGGGGTTATTATAGCTAACTAAGACTAAAACTAGGAGTGAAAACAGAATATTAATTAAAATGAAAGAGAGAAGCACAACATGGGACATTTTCATAAACAATGGTTTTGTAAATCTATTTGATGTCATGCATTCTGTCATCTGATCCTTTTCAGCTTTCCTCATAATGCCTTAAGCCTAGGCCTTAAGCTTAAGCCTTAAAAATGAGGGAAATTACGATACTAAAAATGTCACATAAGCCAGTTTTCTTTGATTGGAGAATTTCCTTATCCGTTTTATTTTTTACAGTGCACTCGAAGGAGACACACACAAGCCAAAAAAAAAAGAAGCTTGGACACATCTCAACACAAAACTAGAAATGCTTTGGTTTTAAGTGCATATAATAACTGACAACATGGTTTTAAATAGCTTAAAAATGTGTGATTACAAATAATCAAAACCTGTACAAAACAGACAAAGTGGATGACTGTTTGTCTCCGGTGTTCATAAGTACATAAGTAATGGACTAATGCAGTGGCTACCACTGTAATTAGATCTTCATCCCATTTTCCACTCATCAAGCGCTCTTTCTGTCCCTGCCAGCCTTTCCATCCACCAGTCAGTCATCCTCCCCAGCTTCAGTCCTGGTACCATCTGCTCCATTCAGCTGCCATGCTACCGAAGGCAAGAATGAAGGTTTGTGTGTGAGTGTGGTAGGCATTGGAGTTTGGCTAAATGTAATAAACCGCTCATTAAAGTTTTGTCAGTAGGTGTGGTTTACTCACAAAGTCTGTTTGAGGCTCTAAACTGTTCTTCAGTTTTCAGCAGTTCTGCACGCTTAGATTGACTGTATTAAAACTTGATTTTTGCTTATTTCATAGAACAGAACATTGCTATCCAAAAACAAACTGGAATGATTACTTGGGAATTATATCCAGAATATTTTGCTTTGGCAAACAGGCCTCTCGTTAGTGGAGACTGTCTTATCTAGAGTGAAATGCCAGAATTAGAAAATGTGTTCCATCCACAAATGTTCACATTAAATAGAAAAGGTGCAACTAATGTGACTTCGCCACCACAGAACTGTAAATCTTTAAACCATTAAACCAACTCCCATCTCAGCGATGCTCAGTGTTGGCGTCTTTTAATCGAAGCCAAGTCATTTTAGTTGCCTTATGCTTAGTGTTCCCTAACCAAAAATGAATTTAGATCATGTATGAATCTGCTAAAAACAACAAGTGTTTAGTAGAAGGCGAGTGGCTTTCCTTTAAGCACTGAGAATCTCCACGGACACACTTAAAACAACCTATATATCCCAGTTTCCAGCAGCCAGCAGTAAGAATAATGAAGCCCGGTAACAGTTTTTGGACTTTTTCAAGGTATGTTCCAAAAAAATGTAGCACTATTAGCTTTGCTGCACCCAAGCTATTAATTTTGAAGCTTGGCAAGTATAGCAGATTCTTTCCCCCCAGTATTAGATTAGGGAGGTGTACAGTTCATAAATGCCTCCGTCAGCTCGCTCATGTTGTATGTCCAATTCTGCTCATAATGGACCGTAACCATATATTAAATTAGGTTTTCTTTATTGGTTACAATTCCATCAACAAAACTATAGCGTTTCAGTCATCAGAGTAGCTGTTTGTCCATGTTAGACTTGTCTGTGTAGAGCCTGTAAAGCTGTGAATTATTGCCTCTATTTCCATTTTTCTCCCCTTCTTGTACTTTTGTCTTCTGTAAATGTTTGTTCTTCTTGTTTCATGAAATACAAGCATCTGGTTTGGCTTTCAGATTTCAATCCTAGTACATTGTCAAAACCTTGCTGAAAAAGCAGGTTGTACAAATTAGGCTGTAGTTAGGCTCTAGTCAACATAACCTTGACACTTCAGCATAAGCAAAGGAATTGGTCTGAAACTAAAGATTTCCTCAATAGAAATCAATCGTAAACTCAGCTACTTTAACGAATAACGGCTGTTTACAATTATTTCAGGTACTTTTATTAGGTATTTCAAGATTATGGCTTGATGTTTTCAAGCGGTTGCATGATAATTACTCTAAAAGTTAGTGTTGTAGCCAAGACCACCTAAACCAACTAGATTAGACCAACACAAGACTTTGAGGGGTCAAGACCAAGTCAAGACCAAGACCCACGAAGGGAAAGATCAAGTCAAGATCAACATTATACAAGGCATTATGGCAACCAAGTTTTATAAATATTACAGACAGATATGCAAGAGTGAGATGATTTTCCTTGTCAGTGAGTAGCAGAATGAGGCAGCCTGTGGAAGGACGAATCAAGAATTGGTCAAATGTTTCTCAACTAAAAGGAGCGTTTGAAAGATTTTTTTTTTTCAAACCACAGTAATGACGTTAACAAATAAATCAGAAAATGCACCAGAAAGTTTGTAATATCCCTACAGCTGTGGCCATGAATGAGTCCTCTTTGTCTGAGACAAAAATGTGCTCGAGATGAGACCAAAACTTTCAAAAAGTGGTCTTGAGACCGGTCTCAAGACCAATACCAATCTCGAGTACTACAGCACTACTATAAGCACAAATGAGATGTACCAACTCGCAGAGCGTCAGCAGTTGTTGAGATCTTGAACTTGAACCTAGGGTTCCATTAACTGGGCGGATGTGAAAAGGTTAAATAAATCCACAACAGTGAGATATTTAATGTGCAAGTAGAGTAAACGATGCCTATTTGGAATCACTTATACCACTGGGGAAACTTAATGTACCTTTGCTTTTCACCTTTTGCCATGTCCTTTAAAAAGCAACTGCTGGACATTTTTCATAATGCCCAGGTTCAACTTCTCCACACACATGCACAGGAATTTCAATAGGAAAGAACTAAAAAGAGGGGGGAAAAAAAAAAAAAGACAATGGACTACTGCATAGTTGAACTTGCCCCTATATTGAACAACATTGAGAGCTCATAAACTCCCATATTGCTTTATGGATCGTTGGCTCTGCAAAGATGAGCGTGTGCTTCCTCTCCTCTGTGATCCTCCATATTGCTGTAGGTGCAGTGCTTTGTGGGACAGAATGGCAGAGAAGGGACCTGAGCCATGGTGATAAATGAGATTTGCTGACCACACACAGATGAGTTATTAGATGAAATGATTTAAGAGCGGCTACAAACTCAAAGGAAGTCTGCGCGAGGATCTAAAATTGGTCCGATCGATAAACGTGCGTGCGCGAGGATTTTTTTATTTTTTATTTTTTGGTGTGCATGTGTGTGTTGGAGATGAAAGGTTAGCGGGCGTCTGTAATAATCTGTTATTGAAACCTGTGTTGCGGGTGTGTGCGTGCCCGCGCAGGTTTTTTGGTCTATGTGTGTACATGGTGATAAAAGATCAGAGGGGAGAGGTGAAAAGTGAGGGGGAAACAACTCTCAAAAGCCAATATCAGCCAATGACACACACACACACACAAAGAGAAATAGCACTCATTCGACTCGGAGTGAGTAAGCAAGGTAAAGCCAAGCAAAGAAAATAGAATTGAAAGAGAGAGAGAGACAGAGAAAGAGAGACAATCTTGTATTTGCGAGAGTGGGAATGACGTCTGGGAGCATTAGCATTCATATCGACACGCTCTACTGTAAATGCTCTTTTCTCTGGGCTCATTTCGAAAGTGTCTAGATCCATCTGCTCTACCTCTTTCTCTCTCTCTTTTCCTAATTTCTTTTTCTCTGCCCTTAGCCATCCATTTCTCTGTCTCTGGCCCCTCTCCCTCCCTCTCTCTCTCTCTCTCTCTCTCTCTCCGAGGCTCAGCGGCGGACAATGTAAGTATTGAGCCATCGCCTTTTC
Source organism: Coranthus polyacanthus (assembly GCA_037367275.1). Classification (NCBI taxonomy): domain Eukaryota; kingdom Metazoa; phylum Chordata; class Actinopteri; order Kurtiformes; family Apogonidae; genus Coranthus; species Coranthus polyacanthus. The sequence goes on from JAPQRN010000013.1 coordinate 11,210,437, forward strand.
CCTGTTAATGCACCGGGTCGCACAGGGTCATGTCCACTTGACAGCTCAGGTGTGTGTGTGTGTGTGTGTGTGCGTGTGTGTGTGTGTGTCTACGTATGTGTGGAAGCAGATACAGAATCTAGCGCTTCTCTACAGCTGCCAATCATTCAATCAATCAATCCATTCAGTTTATTCACAAAAATAGATATAATACAAGTGCAATATAAGCCAGAGGCGATATGCAAAATGGGACATACTGATAACCTTTCTGGAGTTTGAAAACAGGGCCACGGACACCAAGTAGACAGTGTTTAAAGCTGCAGGAGTCAAAAGCAGCGGGGGAAAAAAATGCAGAATTTGAAAATACATAGCTTGCTTCTGCAACTCTCTCCCCTCGGTCCAAATCAATGACTAAATATAAAGACAGATGAACCTGATGCCGTTTTACGCCGCTGTGGGAAAGAGAAGACACTTTTCTAAGCTGGCAAATTTGCTGATGGAGCAGTGGAGCTCAGTTTCGAAGGGGGATGAGAGGGTTTTGGATAAGCTACGGGCGCCTTTTTTTAAACGACCTCCCAAATTGCAAAGCAGACGTGGTAGGCAGGGGGCACTGCACGGTGGACTGGCGTCCTTCCAGTGCCCCACTGAATACCTAATGCTCTCTGTTGGGTATTTTATGGCTTTGCATTAGTTATATACTCCCTGATGCGTGTAATGTACCTGTACTCTGACATCTCTGCTTAATGTCTTCCGTGTAACATTTACGTCGACATGCCATGCTGTTTTTTCTCCCCTCCCCTCCATCCATCCCTTAGTGTCGGCGATCTGCTCATATCTATCCATGCTGTCTACGTGTACTGTATTACATCCTGTTCACGAAACCTCAATAAAAACTTTGGATGACATTAGTTACCATGACAACATCTTTGTCTGCAATAACAAAGCATTTTCAGTAGAGACCCCTCCAGGCACCTCTGATTCCTGAAGTGAAATTCACATTTATTTTCCTCAGCAACAATCTCATATGACTGACAACTGGTGCACTTGTACAGCTCTCATGAAAGTCTCCCGGTTGAATCATCAATAAAAGAGATGAAACATCAAAAACTACAATTAGCGCCTCGTGGATGAATAACTCAGTGAACCAGTCAAGTTGCAGTTCACATCCATGTCTGTTCACACTCATAATATATGTAGGGACTTTGAAGGGATTTCTTTTAAGTGTATTTTTCAAGTGAATCTACATGTATGATCCCAGTGACTATTTTTTTACAAAGGACTAATGAGAGCTTCATCATATGGTACAATGTCAATCACCTGTAACTCCATTTAGGCAAAACCAATGAGCTTGTGGGGGGATGCTGCTGCTAAGAATTTCTAAAAAAAAACAAACAAACATGCTTTTTATTCATCAAACATCTAATGAAAGAGCCAATATTTTTAGTCAGTTTAAATTTGCAACAAATCCAAAATTCCCAAGATCACAACCAATAGAACTCATTATTTTCATTCTCAGGTTCTAGCACAAGAACAACCAGATGAAGGTGGAAACGTCAGCCATGTTTCAAAGACATCACCTTCTTTTCAACATTATAACAAGATCCTTTTTAGCTAAACTTACATTTAAAGCCATTTGAGCAAATTGACCACTTCTGTAGACTCTTGCCGGGCTTATTATTTGACTTATGATGATCACCAGCTGCAGTTCATTGTTAGATAAAGGGCTGAAGCGGGACCGGGATGATGAAAAATGCAGAAAAGAAAGAAAACAATAGTGAGAGGAGAGGAAGATGAATGCAACAGAGGGAGGGACTGAAAAGAAACAGAGCAGCCAACAGAAAAAAAAAAAAACGAGTGAACAATGCAAAGACATAAAGAGAGTGAGCTCTTGGCAAGCAGATTGTGTAGTGCAATTCTTGGGGATTTTCATACTCTCAGCAATCCAACAATTCAGATGCCAATGAGTCGGTGCCTGCACTACAGAGTCCATTTTCTCATTCACTTTGATGGCGTCAGTATCTTTATAAGTAATTCATAAAGAGCAATGGTGAAAGCAGAGACGCTGATGGTGATGTGGTTATTTTTTCTTTCTCTTTGCCCAGTTCTGTTGTTTTACATCTTCGCCTGTATAAATCTTAGTGTACACTGCATTCTGTGCGAGTACGTATGAGTGCAATCCCTCCTTGTGTGTACGCTCATGCATATGCAAGGATTTACAAAGAAAGAAAAAAAAAGAAATTGTTAGCTACATCACCCGGTTCTTGCTGCCGGCGTTTCCCTTCAAGTCGTTTTTTTTTTTCTGGCTGAAACCGAATGAATTTAATCTCCCTAAATTGAATTACAACTTAATCCTGTCGCACGCCATTCTTCCTGGAACGTTTAGTAACAACAAGGGAGTCTCCGGACTTTCTAGAAAGCGGTACTGATTAAGGCATGACAGGTACATGCAGAGAAATGTGCGAGTGCGTCGGTACGTGTTGCTACGTGTGCCTGTGGTCTGGATGTAAAGCCTGTTTCTGATCTGTCCGTGAAGTGAGAGATGGAGGCAGACATTTACCTCCTCGCTTGACTCTCGCTGACATATTGAGCTGTGCTTGCTCTCATTTCTCACTTTATCTCCTCTCCTTTCACTTCCCTCCCTCTTATTTGGCTTTTCTTCTCTCTGCTTGTGATCATTCCATGTTTCTGTCCTCCAAATGCAGCTTTTAGACTCAGAATATCTCATCGTCCTATTCAGCTTCCCCCCCTTTCTCTCCCCTCTGTCATTTCCTTTTCTCTTCCTCTGCTCTTGTTTTCCTTTTTCAACTTTCCTCTCCTCCTCCTCTAATTTTTCCCCCTCCTTTTATTCTGCCCATCATTAACATTTTCCGTCATTAAAACTGACACTGCAGACTGCTCACATTTAATTATTTAGTGTCCTGTACAATGTGTCCAGTAGTTTGGAATTTGACAACTTTTATGTCAGAACATGTTCACAAAGTTACATCTCAGGAGCATTAAAGAGGAACTGCACACTAACACATGTTGTTTGAGCTGTATTAAGTTATATGTCTCTACTATGATGAAACACTGGCGCTAATATTTGTAAGATCTGCAACTCTGCGTTTCATGGGTTGAAAAAAATGGATCGTGGACGTGCCACCTCCTGTTTTTTAAATCCTCCATGAAGTCAACTGTTTGGGACTTGACTATGTGATAAAATCTATTTAAAAATGAGTGCTAACACACTCTAATCAGAGGTGTGTGGCCCATCTGTGCTCATTTTCCAACTGGGAACTGAAGCCGTTAGATCACTTTCTTCAAAGCCGTTGGACTCCTTTGACAAAAACGGTAATGTTACCTTGCAAAACCACTAACTCGGTTGGTTAGCTTGTTTGGTAGTTTGGATCCTTCCTAAAACACCAAATAACAAACATAACAAAAACAATAAGGTAGTGGTTCTGCAAGGTTACTGTTTTTGTCAAAGGAGTCTGGCGGCTTTGATAGAGACAACAGCTTCAGTTCCCCATGGGAGAGGCTGACAGAAAGTAAATTAATGAGAATAATCTAAATTTAGCGTAAATGTGTTCAATATGTAACATTCACACATGCTCGTGGGCTTACGTGAAGTTTGAGTTGGAGTCTGCGTTGTGCTGGGGGCTGGTTGTTTGTTGATTTCAGCTAACTCCAAGTCCCAACTCTGAGCTTGCAAAAATTGCACTTTTTTGTTGAAGATTTTGATTGTGCAGTAAGGCAGACCATGTTGGTTCTTTGTGGTGTTTTCTTTTAATTCAAGGTCCTCACGGCCAAATTTTCTACCAAAACAAGTTCTTCCACATTTTGCAACGGCACCATCGCTGCATCCTTGGCCTAGAGCCACCAAAGATGTTTGGGATTGTTTTTAAAAAAAATACAAACAAGCCAGAGTGTTTTTGCAAACCATTCAAGAATGATAATGAGTTCTGCCAGACCTTTCTCCAGCACTGGCACTGGGCTAAAAACTCTCTCAAATGCTGGAACTATCGAATATAAAAACTCATTCTGACGATCAATAAATCAACAAGTTGCTGCTTTTTAATTAATTTACAATCCTTCATAATAATTCAACTCCACATGCTGAAAAATAACTGCATAAACCATAAACACGACCTCTTTTTAAAGTGGATTCACCTTTTTCACTTTTCATTTGTGGACAATCTAAATTATGAACTATAAGAACTATAAGAGAAAGAAGTGTACACATAAACAGTACAAAATAGGCTTTAACCTCTCGGTTTTGAGGCGAAATAGCTGACTGAGTGGGTGGTATTGGAAACTACAGGGGTTACCAAAGGGACATGAACATGACATGAGGCAAACAGAGCAGGTTCAAAGCTCTGGCACGAGTTCACGGGTCTATTTACTGGACTGATGGTGGAGAAACCTTACAGAAGTTCCTCTCCCTGGTCCTTAAACTCTAAATTTAGCTCACTAGTTGCTACACAAACTGCAAGAGAAACATCTCAATTGTCCACCTGATGAAAGTCTGGAGCGATCAGTTGAACAGCACAAGGACTAACATTCAAGCTCATTCTGGATCTCACAGAAACTTTGGAAATGTTTCCTGAGAGAAACAAGCAAGCTATTCCCCCACACCGCGGCTGATTCTGCAGCGATGTTTTATCTACCAAAGCCCACTGTGGACCTAAAAGGAGGTTTATTAACAGCATATCTGGAGTTTTTTTTTTTTTTTTTTTTTCTCTGCACAAAGCGGAGGTCATGTTAAAACGTGGCAGGGCAAGGGCATGAATAACAGCACCATACCCACCGCAATGTATTCCGTTTTATTCCTGCAGCTTGAGGACAGTCTGATCAATAAGGTTCAAAATAAACAGTATCTTACAAAGTAGAAATACTGAGGACATTTTCTTTTTCCTACAGCAGTGTTCAGCTCTGAAGAAAAATGCGTGACCTTACACTTGGAAAACCAGATTTGGCGCTCTCCGAGTCACCTCTGATATCATTTCAAATTCATTGTCGTTTCTAAGTTCATAATTATTGTTTAGACTAGGTCTGCAACAGAGGAAATAACAAAAGACGAAAAGTGAAAATGAAAAACACACTTTCTGTCTTTAATGTCCTCAAAGCGCAATTTGGCTTGCAGACAGCAGTGAATAAAATATACAATTAAATCTGTAAGCAGCGCTGAAGGGACCCCCACGCACACAGGGGAGAGCTGCAGTTGAAAGGTTTTATTATTGCGGGTGCAAAGACATCTCAGGGTTTGGCATTGTTTAGGATGTTGAACAGTCGAATTAAACATCACAACCTGTTGCCAGTAGGTGACACTAAGACTGTGATTAAATATTATTGCGTACGTGTCTTCAGAGCACGACTCTTCTCAAGACTGTGAGATTTGAGACGGATCTGATGGCGCGGAGTCGAGTCACAACAGTTTATTTGTTCAAGGCAAATCATCAAAATTCAACAAAAAAAATACACAGACTTCACAATATTGTATCATCAACTTGTTAAGAGAAGTACATCAAGGGGTAAAATGTGTCATTTCCTGTTGCCAGATGGTGGCGCTATGACTCTGATTGAATATTGGCATGTAATTGAAGTTTGCGAGTGAGTTAGTGAGTGAGCACGTTTATGCACCAAACCCATACAAACGTCTAGTTGCCACTTGTGACGTGCAAATGTTCAAATTTAGCCCCTCAAAAATGCATTTGAACTCGGCAAATAACAATAACACCTACTGTACACAATGAATGAAGTCCGCACACAGGTATACAATACACAGATTTAACATCACGGTCACTGTTGTCAAACTGTCCAAAGTCATGACCAATCAGAGAAAGCAGAGGCAGTGTTTGTTTGTATCTATTTTAGAGGGACTATGTTACACATATTTCCAGATTTATATTTTAATCCTGGGGCTCTAAAAGCATATCCCTGCATTATTCAAAACACTCAACTGGGGGGGATTGGGGGACATGCAACTTGTGGTTAAAAACTAAAATGTCCTTTTTCCTTGAAAATGTATAAAACGTTGAAAATGCTGAGTCTTATATTTAGTATATACTGCACAACTGCAAACGCACACAGAAAACCACCGTGTATAGTCACAGATACACCAGTATGAGGCTGAAATTCCCCCCACTCTGAGCTGCAATTCCATCCAAGAGAAACCACTATCCATCCCTTCATCAGAAGCCACTCACACATGTCCTGTACATCAGCTAACACTCTCCCACACAGCCCGGCTTCAAACAGGCCCAGGAGCCTGAACCACATCAATGGTGGACCGTTATTACTGGGAAAACCAGCCTTCATACCCCCACCATCACTACCACCATCCTCCTCCTCCTCATCATCATCATCTTCTGTGCTGCTCAGAAGTCACACAGTCCTGAGACGGTGCTGACGAGGCAGCCGCAGAGCTTATGAGCTCAGCTCACACATGGGCTTATGGTATATGAAATGAAGAATGAACTTTCAATCCAAAATGAGATACCCACCATTAGAAAAACTCTGAAAAAAAAGGTGACTGATAGTACAAATTACATTTCAAAATAGTACTTTTTAGAGGCCAGCAGGTTGATCTTAGTTAATAAAGTAGTACAACTTTTACAGAAAGTTAGTTAAAGAGACAGTATGGCCATTTGTGTACTGTTTTATGTGCAAAAGTGAAACAACTTCTTTTATATTTCTGTCATTTGGTTCAGGTTGTTTAGTCCTATACATCCTGAACAGGGGTGTGAAGAGATGCCATATTATTCCCAGTAAAAGAACCATTTAATATACCCCAAATTCTTTTAAAGAATTAGTGACAGCTGAGAGGTTAACTAATTCCTCAAATTCGCACGTCTATATTATTTGCAGTGCCCTCATTAGTTTAATCTAACCAGCTATTGGCTGAAGAATCATATTTAACTCAGTGATATTGTTTTTCTTACCAAGAAAGCAAGAAAAAGGTCTAATTTCCGAGTATTATTTTAAAAGCAGGTACACAGGTACGTCAACCTGAAACAGATTGACAAATAGGATGGGCACCAACAAGCGGAGTTTTCATTAGTTTTTGCTTATTAGGGTGTCCCCACTTCCCTGCAAGGTTGACCGCAAATTGTCCCTGACAGGTCTGGGCGGCTGATCTGGGGCCAGCGGGGGTCCAGAGCCACCAATCATGTCTCAGCAGGGTCTCTTTCCCTTCAGGCTCACAGACTGCCCCCCCCTGTAGCTCCCCTCTCCTCTCCCCTCCCCTCCCCTCCCCACCTCCTCGAACTCTTTATTCTTCCCAGTTTTTTTTGCCCATCTTTTTCTTTTCCTCTAGTTTTCCTCTCTTTAACTGTTCTCGTGGATCCGTTCCTGTCATTTCCTTTTTCGTCATCCTGTTTTCTTCCTTTTCACAAATTTTTTCCTTGTCTTTCTCTCCCTCTGGGTATTCCCATGTATCTTAATCTTCTACCCTTACAGTCATCATCAATTATCATCCTATGCATCTGCACACACACACCTATCATCAATTGCACTTTAAGGCGTTAGCGTGATGCACGTACACTTAAACTGCGCTCACACATGAACACCGGACCTCCTCCATCAAAAGGGCGATCATTTCTCAGTGGGGGCTGGGATATCACCTGCTACACTGACACAGGTGGGTGGGGGGGTCATTTGTATAACAGATGTGTGTGTGTGTGTGTGTGTGTGTGTGTGTGTGTGTGTGTCAGACACAGGTTTAATGACTCGTCCCAGCCAATTTTCAGCCGGTGGCTTCTCTTTGTGGGGAAATGAGGTTTGTAGTTAATGTAGCACAGAAAGGCTCTCTGTGATCATGCATATGTGTGTGTGAGAATGTGAGTGTGTGTGTGTGTGTGTGTGTGTGTGTGTGTCAGTTCCAGTGAGTTGACTCTGAGCAGAATATTAGTACGAACCATATGGGAGAAATCATTATGAAAGAAGGTTCGCGAAACATTTATGCCACGAGGCCTGTGTGTTTCAATATCTGAGCTCGGAGAGGATCTGTTGTGAATATGCATGCACGTGTGTGTGCGCGCGCACACGCATGTTTGTACTTGTTCAAGTGTGTTTAGCTTCACTCTCCCTTTATAAATCACATTGCGGTTGTGTGCGTCTGCAGCTGTGCAAAATTCACTAACAAGAGTTATTCCAAACACAGCAGTTCCCTTCAAATTGTGTACAAAGTGAAGTGATGTGTCACAAACCCAACATGCCAGTGAGATAATAGAATACAAATGCTCAGACACACACACACACAGAAACTGTTCATATACGCTGTGCGGGCACCGTCGCACATGCAGAAACGTACAGTATGTGAGCACGCGCATGCACGGCTGCACATGTGCGCACACACGCAGAGCACCAGTGGGACTCTGGTCTCCCGCAGGAGGAAATAAGTTTGGGTTGGATGTAATGAGCAACTGAAAGGCAAATGAGCCCTTCAGTGTGACGGCCTCTATCTAAACCCAGACAGCCTGTGTCTGGGGAGACGCTTTATTGCTGAGAGAATCCAAAATGTCATTCATCTATATGTACTCGGTCATTGGCCTCCCCATCCCTCCCTCCCTCCCTCCCATCACCTCCCCACCTCATTCCCGCTCCTGTCATCTTCCTTATGCTCTTCCTCTTCTTCTCTCCTTCCCCCACCCGTCCTTTCAAACATCCCTTTTTTACCCAACTCTTCCCTCACTTTTTCACCTCGCACTTCTCGTGACGCAGTACTCGTCTGTTGATGTTCGAGGTCCGCCTCTACCACTGTGCTCCTACACTCCCTTCCGCTGTTGTCTCTCAAAGCCCGTCACTGGTTTATTTGTTTACGTTTAGGTTTTTAGCTCAAATGTTTAGCAGAAAGAAAAAACAAAAAACAAAGTTCTTGAACTAAGTTTATCCAATGCGTGACTGTCCTCCTGTAGTCACATAAAACTGTTGACAGTGAGATGAGTTGAATCTTGAAAATACTTGCAAAGGGGGTTAGGGTTACATTTAATCCATGTCTGAATTGATGTGGGTTGATGCAAAACACAGTAACTAGAAGTCGATAACATGCATTTGGGCCTTACACTTCTCTGTTCACCCTAACCCTAAGTCAAAGTTTCCTGATCTTTCCCTCAATTCGACAGGTTGCTTTTGTGCCTAAACCAACCCTCAGCTGTGTCACAGTATGTGATTTTTAACATATTAACATTATCCGTGGCCTTTTGTGACATTTCTCTTGGAACCAGGTGAGGGTGCTGATTCTGGAAATGCTCCTATGACTCTTATCAGAGGTTGGTAAAGGAGCTACAACATGTGGTACAGTTTGTTGGCATAGAGGAAAGTTCCAGTAACTTCATCGACTGGAAAAAAGAAAAAAGTATTGCAGCAAGTGTCAAAAATCAGAAACAGATAGACAAACATTTTAAGGAATAGATGAGAAAGCACCATCAAATCAGTGAAAAATAACTTCTGGAATGCTTTGAACATCACAAATTGTCACTGTGTAATAAAGTATCTAAGAAGGGCATTTTCTTTAAAAGAATCAGATGAAGGCTTGGAACATAACAGAGCTGCAGTCTGGCTGTTGACCACAAACTGTAGCCGTAGGCGCGAAAAAATCTATGGAGACAATGAGCTGAAAATATGGCAACAGCATCAAACAGTCCAGCACATCCTGAACTAAATCCCAGTCTATCAAAACCGCTTGAAAAAAAAACACTGCCAGAAGCAGAATATGGAACTATTTTGTTTACAGACTGGGCCAAGATGGACACCCAAATGAGGCGCTGAAACCCATTAAATATAAAGCTCATCTGAGTCAAGTGTGAACTGGTGATCTGTTTTATGACATTGTTTTTGATGGCTTTTCTTTCTGTTAATACTAAACCAGTCCAAAATCCGGTTGGATGACAGAGCTTTTATCATCTAATGTTCCTGATCTTTTGTCTTTTCCATCCTGAGTTTCTCTGCCGCCCTCCTCCTCCTCCTCCTCCTCCTCCTCGCACCCTTTTTGTCTTTTTGATTTTAATTCCACGTGGCCACTCCCATTCATCTTTGGCAAAATCAATAACCATTCGCCGGCGCGCAGGAGTTGAGGGATGTAAATAGCAGAAATCTGACATTCGCAGGATATAAAACAACAGGCTTTCAATATAATCAACAGCAGTGCCGGTGCCATTCCTCAAACAATCCATAGCCTTATTAAAAAGGGGCCAATAATTTAGCCCTGTGCACCGCCGATGGACGGTGCATGACAATAGTGTCTGATGAGTCAGGAATTGTGGGTATGACAGGGTGAGGAGGGATGGGAGGGAATGATTGAGGCTGAGGATGCATAGAGCGATTTGTATTAATGTTTATAGTGTGATATTTTATGTGTCGCATAATTCTGTTCTGGGTTTTCCATAAATGTTGTCTTGTTTTGGATTTATTTAACCTCCTAAAATCGGCCCTTTACACGGAACCCCGGCCCTAAGAGAACGTTCATGGAAGATTTGCTGGACGGTTAGGCTTATAACAGACACAATCTGAAGCCAAAATGCATGTAATTGACTTCATTTGAAAGGCGACATTTGTGTTTTGCATGTGGCTAAAACACAACCTGCACCATATTAGTACAAACAGGGTCCAAATCGTCCCCTAACCTTTAAATGAGTGTTAGAAGTCCTGTGTGTAAAAGGGATCCTGCTTTGTGTTGAGTCAATTACCCGCTTGATTTTACATTTAGTCAAAGCAAAAAGAGCCTTAATTTCACCTTTTATTACCCCTGACATGCCGCAGCCTCCGTAGAGGACATCAGTCAGAGGAACAAAAGTAGACAAAATGATCAAAAACTGCTTCCCTGATCGCCTTCAAAGCTTGTCATCAAAAAATGAGCGCGCAGCAATCATTACAGCATCCGTCCGCAGACAGTAGATAGAAGAGAAACAGACAGGGAGTCGGTTTCTCTGGTGGAAATGAGCAAGATTAAGTTTAACAAAAAGAGCAAAAGCAAAAAGACAAGCAACCGACGTACAAAGGCGAGCGAGATGTGAGGGAGAAGTGGCTGCAATGAGCTGGAAATTCAGAGCTGGTGCAACACACAGTAAAAGGTTCTGATGTCTGCCTGCATGGAGGCTGTCGTGGATGTTTTTGTGTCCTCCCAAGCTCAAACGTCTTCTCCGCACTTGTCTGCAGTCGCTGTGGAGAGGTCTGCGCATGCATTTTGCACATGTTTGCAACGCAGCGTCACGTTAAAAATTGTGTGCGTTTGTGGGTCTCCATCACCAGTCAGCCAGCCAGTTGTCAGACAGTCAGCAGGAGAGTCTGTCTGGGTGAGTCAGTCGTTACTTCAGCGCATCTTCTTTTCTACTGAACCCGCTTTCATATCCGCCAGCTGAGCAACCAAAAAAAAAAAAAAAAAGAAAAAAAAAAAACTCATGTTGACCTTTCAGCGTGGCCATCAAGACCAATCGATAATTATGAAATTAAATGGGTTATTGGGCTCCGTGCTAACTGAGGGATGGTTATTGCTCATTGAGGTAGTAATGAACTCAAGAGCATGTGAGTAATTCCACCTATTATCCTCCCTTCACCTCACTGGAACTCTCAGAGACAACACCATATCAGGGTCTTATCTAATGGTCTCACGCTTGATCAGACAAAAGCTCATGTTTCGTAGTTCAACTGGTTCTGCATCATTCTTTTCCGTTTTTGTCTTTGAGACGCTCAAGGCCTTCTCACGCGCGCACTGCTACGTTGAAACTGTCCATACATTACACACAGTACCTGTATGTCACAAGACAAATGTCCGAATCAGTCGGACCGGACATTAAACTCACTTTATCATTCCAGCTCCATAGTACCAAGTCTGTGTAATGTTCAACGGACCCCATGTGTGAATAGCTCAGGTCACTGTCTGGAAAACTCACGGATACAGAATTTACCTCCAATCACGTTAATGCCATACCCGATTAAGCTTTAAACTGCAAACACTTCAATGCTGATTATTTGCTTACAAGAAACGTTAAAGTTTCACAGAGACACATCTTTGCTATGATCACAAATGGACACGAAGTTATGTGTGTTTGCACGTTATGACTGTTTGATCCAGATAAAAGCAGCTGTAGATCATTAGAAAACTGGGCGATAAAGCTATCGGCCACATTTAAGGTGGACGACTTTCTTTCATGTTGCTCAATGCATGAGTCATGAGGTGATGAATCAATCAACAGACCTTTCCATTATACTTTTCCTTTTTTTTTGTTTTGCTCTAGCCATAATTGGATCTTCAAACGCTTACAAAAATGTACAAACTGGATGAACCAGATTATGCAAACATTAAATATTCTATTTAAAAGTGGTGCTCCGACAGGCTCCAGCAGCACTACACATATGTTTCCCTACATGTTTCCCTACTTTTGTTGATATGGCTACTAGGGCTGGGTGAACTCATGATCGTAGTGCAATCTTAATTTGTCATATGATCTGCTTTTCAGAGGGATCGTACAGTCATTGAAGAAACAGACACTTTAAATGTACCTTTAGTACCAGGGTGATTAGTGCGTTTTACAGAGTGCAACATGATGGGTTGTTTGTGGCATTAATGTTCCTTGGCTAGCAATCGATTCTTTAGCGTCTGCCCGCACTGAAAGTGTTCAGTTCGTCCACTTTAACCCGAGTTTGCGCGACGTGTTGTTTTGCAGCTGCTGCAGTAATACCGACTGATGAAATGTCGACTTCACACATTACAGCGACTCAGTGAGCTGCTGGTCCGGCTTCTGAACTCACACACAAGTGCAAACACGCACACACGCAGGGATGCTTTGCTGCAGAAAGGTTGCAAAACATTACGGTGTAAAAACAATTTTGGTTCATTATAAAACTCCGGCGGGACAAATTAGGCCACAGTCTAGGTAATTAATGGAAACCACTGCAGCTGTCAGAGATGTATGGCGCACAGTTGGGAAAATGTGGACTAGTGTTTACTTCAGCATTGAGATTTGTTTCAGGTTTTTTTCTAGCCATTGTCAAAATACTGCAATAATATCAGTACAAAATGCTACCAAAATGTAGAGTTTTTTAGTAAAGTAACACGTCTATGCCCTCCAGAAAGGGGAAAACTTCTTATTGTCTGGTTGTGACGTGAGAAAAACTGTCATTCAGGTCACTGATCGTGATGACCGTATGATCTTTTTGTCCAGATCGCCCCGCCCTAACTGCAACATCCAAATCTATGGGATAATAATATCATCGCACACACATCGTCATTACAGATGAGTCCTCCTCCTGTGGGCTCTACCTGGCCGCCAGCCCTCGGGAACGCGTCTGATTTGGACAGTCTCCTGTTGTGTCCTACATGTGGGAAAGGACAATTTCTGATGCAAGAGCGGAGCCATAAGGCGAAGCTCTCAGTCTATGTCCCTACGCTCAGCTATACGGCCGTGAACTCCTGCAGGGCTTCCTCTGTGACACCAGGTGAGAGGGTTGGAAATCCGGGAGGGGCTCAGAGTTAATTCTGCATACATTTATACATTACATTAAGGTGCTAAGTTATCCTGATACAGCCTTCATGGCAAACTTAGATGAACACATATCTCTTTAAAGGCACAACGCATGACTGGGTGACAACACTAAGGTAAAACTCTATCCCTTTAACTCTATTTTTGAATCCATGTACATTTATGAATCAATGCTAACATGATGATAAATCTGAGATATGATTTGTAGCGCCGTCATAATGGCCTCTATTTGATCTTACCTATTTTCTAGCCTCCCTCTACGCCTCCTCCTCATTTAACTTGAAAGCAGGACCTGAAATGCTGAGGCTTAATTGCTTCTGTTGCTCCAGTGGAAAGTCAAAAAAAAAAAAGACTCTTTCTTTAGGCAAATGAAAGGCGTTCAGTGGGAAAGAGAAAAGTCAGTGACATCTTGAAAAGAAATTATGGAACCAAAGTCATCACTATTTTACTTTACGAGATGTTCACTTGTGGCTTAAGAACTT
>JAPQRN010000013.1:11269281-11282155 GCA_037367275.1 Coranthus polyacanthus
ATGGATGGATGGATGGATGGATGGATGGATGGATGGATGGATGGATGGATGGATGGATGGATGGATGGATGGAGAGAGTACAGGGAGGAGTGACCAGGCTGGACTCACATGCAGTTTCACCAGTAGGAGCAGCTTGTGTGGCAGCAGGACGACTGTCACCGCTGCCTGCCAACCGTGACCACGCTGGCATCGCAAAGTATCCACCTGTCACTCAAATCCGTGTTTGTTTAAGTCTCTTCGCAGGCTCACTTGAGAAAGAAGGTGGAGTTCTACCCCATAGGCCAAACTAAACAAATGCATTTTTTGTCATCTCTGCAGCAAATTCTAATGCCTTCTTTGTCCTTTATGATGTGTACTCCCAGGAAATTAGACAAAAATGAGGAGACACTTAGAGATCTGATGTTCTACCTGCAGAATGTGACCGCAGATCGTCTCCCGACAGCTACGACACAAGTCACAATAATTAGCCTGATGGAGAGCAGAGTGGGAGTTGAGCTTGCTTGGCTGATAGCACACAAAGCAACAGTCGGCAGCTCTGTGCATGTGTGTGACTGTGTGTGTGTCGACAGTGAGGGGTACCATTCTCACAGCCTGTTCTGACCGCCCTACCATCTGCAGGCATGCCGGGTGCCCGCCTGTTGGCCCTCCTATGCCAGGCACTTTGACGTGGTTGCATGGTAACAGGTCTGAGAGGGCGGCTAGAAGCTGGTCTGGCCAAATGGCTTCGGTATAAGGCTGATTTCATGCCAGATTGGACCTGAGACCCAGGGGAGTTATCAGTAGTAAAAAGACCCTTCTAACATTTGATGTTTCCTACTTAACGACTGAGGTGGGAAATCTGATAAGAAAGACTGACCTTTCCATACAACTGGCATGTTGTCGCATTTAATAACCCGAACTGTAATGATGACTCACATTCAGCTGCAGCCACACTGCTACAGGAAAGATTGCACACTGTCTCATGATTCTGACTCTAAAATTGTGGGTGCAATTCAACATCCTTCACCATTGTTACCAGATGTACAATAATTATCATTGTCATTGTGTGACACTAACTATTTGTAATCAGCGATAAAACAATAAGTATATCATTTTATTTCACTATAAATGTCATTATTGTGATATACATTTTGTCTTTCGGTTTATTTTGTTTACATTGGCAGCTAACACAAAATTTGTTAATGTTTTGTTGTTTTGCTTGATTTTAATGTTGAATGAGTTTAATAACCATTTGTTACATTATTTGTCATTTTCTTGTTCAATAAGAACTCAGAATGTGCTCATTTTCTTTATCTTGACTTCATGTGGTGAAAGCCAGTGTTCTTTCCATCTTGCATCTTTTATATCCTTTTCATCTTTTCATGCACTCTGGCTTTCACGACATTAAATTAACACACAACATAAGGAAAACAAATAAAATGAACAAAATAAGTACTAAGTCACAAAATCAGAGACTACAGGTGAGTTTTTGTCTTGGTTTTTAGGTCATTTAAGTGATTTCGTGATAACATTTCTGGCCAGGTCGCCGAGCCCAGTCTCATTTTAATTATATATATAGCATAATATATGGATCCTACTTTTCACATGACGTCTTTCATCTTTCCGTCATGCGGGTTGTGATGAAGAACATGACTCGATATCACAGTTATCCATATCTTAATGCTAATCAGAAATTTTAGATATTTTATAATACTTCATAGTTTTAAGCCTCTGTTGGGAAACTTTAACATTTTATCACTGATGTGATGCACTGTTAATTTTTTGGCGAATAGTAAAACAAAAATAGACATAACACACAACAAATGTCCCTCAAAATATATGAATTTAAGTTACAATTTGGACACAATATTTGGCTACACTTATCCTATTTAGTATTATATAGTACGTGCAAGTCATCTGAATTTGTCAAATTGGGAAAAATACTAATTTGAAGCATCTTAGTCCCCTTTTTTCAGCAAAATTGTCGACATCCTACAAAGATAAATGGAACCAATAACATTAATGCTGGATGTAAGTGAGTCAGATACAGTAATGACCTTATACTCTTCATTGCACCAATGATTTTTATGTTGTGAGGTCAAATGTCTTGCTGTAAGAAAGGTCTGCCGTGAGATACATTACATGTAGGACCAGATTTACAGAGCAGGACCAATTAACAAGGCCACTATCCAGAAAAGCAGCAGTGGGAGTGGCCTGTTCTAACAATGCACACATTTATGAACACAGATGCAGCCGCTTCACTGCAATAATGATCAATGCAATCTACGAAGAGCATATTATTATAGGGTTGCAAACAAGCAGACCTGATGAGGGTGTGGATAATGTATGAACAGTATGGCAGCGTGTTATTTGTAATCTGACAAATGATATATAAGTATAGGTTTTACACAGGTGTTTCTCAGGGAAAAAAAACATGTCAGTGCAGACCAAAGAGTCAGTGGCAATAGAATAAGAGGTGTTGGGTGGGGGAGAAGTAACAATTTCAGCAAAAAGCCTCAAAAGTGCAATGTCCAACCTGTTTGCAAAAGGGATATGTGGTGTGTGAGGTAGATGCGGTAGAGGAAAAAATGAGTAGAGTAGTAGAAGAGGGAAAGAAGAGAAAGCAAAAGGTGTGACCTAAGAAGATGCATAAATTAGACGTCACATTTGTAGGCTTCCTCAGAACTGAATCCTGACTTCACAACCCACAACAGCAGTAGTTCACATTTATATGGTTGAAAATGAGCAGCGCAGGGGAGTAACATATTGCGCTGTCCATGGTCCTGAACTGTGAAAAACAATAGGAGATCTGTCATTCAGCTGAAGATTTCACATATTTCAAGTGATTTTTTTTTTTTTTGGTATAAATATTGTCGCAAAGACTTATGATACTTGTATGAAAGTAAGAGTTCGTTAAACCTCTGCTTGACTTCTTGGAGCGCCTTCTGGCTATTTGGAAACATCTGCTTCTGTACTGTGATAAGTGACCTTGGGTTGCAAAAAGTTTTGGTGCAGCAGTTATTGTGTGCCATCTTCGATTTTCTCCGGCAAATTAAGAATAGCAGTCAGTGCTGTATGTTCTGGTAAGGCCTTCCTCTGGCATTTCAAAGAAATTAATACAATTGGAAAAAAAACATTTTCCTTTCACCATGTGCACTCTCTGTTCTCCTCCTAGTGCAAGTATTCATATCAATAGCCATAGCCATATCAAGCACGAAATAGGGTTAAAACATGCTTTTTTTCAGCATAGCAAAATTGGCAGTACATTGACAATCGTAAACCTTTGTTTCATTTAAATACGCTTCTCTGATTTTGCGATCTGAACTCATTCACTGCATGTCTTTATTAAATTAGACTGTAGCACTAACCCATAGAATGGAGTGGAAACATGTTCATCTTTATTCTAAGTCAAAAGGATAAATTATGTTACCATTACTGCAGTGACATAATTCTGATGTTTGCAAACTTTGTGATAAATTTCTAATGAATGTTAGAGCGTTACTTGTCAAACAGAGTTCTGCAAGGCCATTGCTTTGAGGGTCCTCACAAATCCTCCTCGGATCATATTAAATAACTTTTATTTTATTTCTTTCCAGCCTATCACTTCATTTTTAGAATATCAGAGCGAATCGACCTTTTTCAGAGACTTCCCATCTCTCCGATGCATAGCCAATTGTAATTCAATGCAGGCTAAATCAGACGTGAACAGTATTAGCTTAGAAGAGATAAGGCCAAATCTAGTCTTGTGCAGCGAACAAGCAAGAACACAATTTCTTTTTCCATTCACAAACAAAATGAGACTCCCTTGAAAATCTCTTTCCCTCGCTGCCTCGCTCATACGCACACACACGGATTCAGCCACACATATGCAGCGCACGCAAGCAGCTGCCTAAAAATAAAATAAGATAGCGAAACAGTGGCTCAATCATCCGTGACTCAATTTTACTCAGCGGCGCCACAGGAAAATTAATTGCGCTAATTGAGTAACAGAGTTCATCAAACTGGTATTCTCATTTTCCACATTCATTAGGCACTCTCTTTGTGAGAGCATCCCTGAGGTGACGCTGTGTGCACGGCAGCTGAGGAGAGACGAAAGTCGACAACACAGCCAGTGGGACCGAACTCAGAGGCATCCGCAGCTAAAACACTCCCACATATATGTTTTTTTTTTTTCCACAGCCCTTTGAAAGCTGACTGTTGCCCAAAATTTGCATCTGGATGTAAACAGCCAGTGTTTGTCTTTTTACTTTCCCCCACTTTTTTTCCTCCCAAATTGTCGCAAGTATACACACATATTAAAGCAGCGTATGTACCCTATGTCATTATTATACACAGTTTAAGAGAGTTGCAGTTAATCCCTGCTGTCAGCTCTCTCACTAAGGATTTCCTTTGCAATGGATTTCACACCGTTGCAGTTGTGTGCTTGCGTTTGTGACTCTACAAGAGTGTATGTGAGAATGACAGCGGCGGCCGACTCCAAACTCAATTACAATGCGAGCAGAGACATAACAACACTGACAAGACTGAAGAAACACGTAAACAAGGGTTTCCCCTCTGGTGTCTGAAGTGTGTGCATCGACGTGTGTGCATGTGTGCTTGGATGCCAGCATTTCTGAGTGTGTATATTGCACACGCATGGACCGTGGTAGAGCTGATCTGTGTTGGGGCTCACAAAGCGCTTACATATATACACAAATAGATGTATGCACACACGCCGACTCCACCGTCTGCAGCCTCCATCTGCGCTGCAAAAACAGGCTCTGAGCAGAAACGGGAAGGGGATAGACTAGGGAGGAGAGTCTACTTAATGGTTCTATCAAAATGCAGTTTTTTAACCTCTTAACATAGTTAGGGTTATATTTGAGCCATGCTTGAACTGATGTAGTTTAGGTTGTGTTATAGCCACATGTTAAACACAGAAACTAGGACATGGTGACTTTCAAATGAAGTCTAATACATTCATTTTGGACTTATACTTCTGTTATAACCCTTACCCTAAGTGAAAGATCCCTGAAGTTTAAATTTGGGTTACGGTTCCATGAAGCGGGTGAATTTTTGAAGGAAGAGGAATTGAACAATCTGACTTAATACAAACTGTCAGACTACTCTGTCTAAGCAGCAAGTTTCCTCTGCTTCACTCTGCCGGTTGGATGAGATTTGAGATGTGTTTTAATCTTACCAACCCTTCATTAAGATTTATAGAAATGGAACACCTGTATGATCAGTTTGAGTCACATTAATGTGGAAACATAACACCACATTGCATAAAGTCACAAGTCACATTAATCAATAATGTGCTTTACACAAACAGTTGCAATACAAAGTGTGGAAACCCTTTAGAATAATCTCTATTTCTGCATAAATATGTATGTAAAAATGTAGTGATATCTTTGGTCGTGACTCAAAAGCGGTAGTCCTACGTCGAGAGAGGCTCACATACGGCCATAATCCGGGTCTTGTGACCAAAGATCACGACAGTCACGACATGTAAGTTTATGTAGCTACTACTAACCTCAAGCTTTCTTTGCAAAAAGGTCATCCCAACTTTGGCCGGGTCCACGTTCTCCTCCTCTTCAGCTTTGGATTTTTTTCCATACACATAAAAACCACTTCAGTAACACCGCAATCTTTAGTTTTTCTTCATTGTTTACAACAATAGCAGCAAAAATAGATAACATACGCTGATGACATTTAATTCTGGTACTTTGACTGTGTTGTATAGCCTGAGATTCATTAGGCGTTATTGTCACACAGTCTAAATACATAGACATTATACATACATACATAGTAATGATGCCCCATTATTATTGGCCCCAGAGATTATCATATAGTCTTTCTGCTTCAAATACCCATCCATAAGAACTGACTACATTTAATGTTTTTGTCTCATTTGTTTAACTGGGTTCCTTTTATCTACTTATAGGACTTGTGTGAAAATCTGATAATGTTTTAGGTCATATTTATCCAGAAACGAGGAAAAGGCCAAGGGGTACGCAAACTTTTTCTTGTAACTGAACAAACAGAGATAGAGAGATACAGATCCACAACTAATGAAGCAACACAACGCTGCTCTGTTTACGTCTGGGATCTTGGTCATTCATTTCATAGACCTTTATAGAAGTCTTTTATTACTCTACAAAGAAGTCACGTATATTTCTGTTGTATCGAGAAGTTGCACTGCAAAAACAGCCACATATTCTTAAATATCATCAAATTGCCTCATATTAAACAAACATGGACAGCAGTTCAATGATGCGTCCACTATCCCTGCATCAACATCATCGCAATCATGAGCCATATACTAATTAGAAATAGCTGAGAACAATTGATTTTAATTGTAATGGGGACTGAAGGAAAACCCTTCTTAAAGAGACCCTTGACCTTTGTTGAAATCCATTTTTTGCAGTGTAAATCAACTCAAATGTTTCATTATGTACTGTGTGATTGAAACACTGCTGCTGGACTGCTGTGAGAAAGCTTATTTTCCAATTGCAAAGTAAAGGCGAGTGGGTTAGTGATGATAAAAATAACGACTCATTTCGCATACGTGAGGCTTTATATACTTTAAATTCCTGTTTTGTTTTGTAGGCTTCTATCCAGAGTGTTATGATGGCTTTTCTAGTTGTGGATGAATGCTATGACCCTAGAGGACACTCAAGTCTTATTTGCATTCAACATATCTTTAAATTAGAAATCAAATTAAAGCCACCTTTGGGCGTCTCCTCTAAACAGCTAACACACTCAATTGACCCTGCACACTAGCATTAGTCAAGCACTTGTGCCTATGCAATCGCCTCAGTGCGCGCATGCTTACAGAATACAGAACGTAATGTGACAAGGCACAAATGTTACGGATGAAAAAGTAAGACTGACACACAGGTGGGAGGGAGGGAGCGCGTTGAGAAAAGGTTGAAGGGTGAACGAGAGTCCAGAGGGAGCAGAAGGGAGTAACAGCTCCTCACCGATCTGCTCCGGACTTATGAGGAGGATCTGAGCTGGAAGAAACAGCGTTCCCACATCAACTGCGCACAAAGCTGCCCGACCCAGTCACTCATCCTGAGAGTGTGCAGTATGTGTGCATGTGTGGCTGAAAACTCTGCAGCAGACGTGTTAGGAAATATCACTGTGTGTGTGTGTACGTGTGTGTAATTGTCAACCTTTTTTCCTCCCGGTATCCTTTTTAAATGCACCAAAGTGTCTTGCCTCATCTGTTGCCAATTACACGGGGACTTCAGCTTCATAGAATCACAGGGGCTGAAAGAGGACCTGTTAATGACATGGGTGAGTCCGCTGAACACCCTTACACTGTGTGCCACTTGTCACTCAAAAAGTCAGCCACTAAGTCTAGATGACCCAGCACCACAACCCAATCGCCTTAATCTGTCAGACCCGGGACTTCTTTTTTTTTTTTTTTGATGAGCTGGTTGGAGTTCTGTGGCTAATTGCTTTGAGGCCAAACCTTGGCACAGAAGGACCGCGGCAGCGACCGAGCAGGAAGATTAGAAGGGTTAGAGGCAAGGTGAGGAGACTTCACAGGAAGTGAGGTCGGGTGGCTGATGCAGCGGGCGCTGGCCCTTGCATAGTGCGCAATAAAATGCTGTGTCATTTTCAAGCACTTATTTATATATTTCCAAAGATCTATGGAGGGTTAGGGTTTTTCTTTTTCATCTCTAAAGCTCTACAAGTCATGTGTAAGAAAACAGTACAAAAAATACTTTTAATTAGTGTGTATACAGTTGTGTATTGTGAGGTTTTTCCTCAAAAAACTTTAATGACCTGTTGGCCTGAATCCTAAGTGGAAGTTCATAGATCTTTCACTTAGGTTTTGAGTTATAACAGAAGAAGTGAAAGGCCAAAAATGCATGCATTAGTCTTCATTTGAAAGAGAATGTCTTCTAGTTTCTGTGGCTAAAACACAACTAAACTAAACTAAAACTAAACTAAGCATCAGTTCAAACACGGCTCAAATGCAACCCTAACCTTTACCAGTCTGATGGATGTTAAGAGGTTAAAATAACATTTCCTCCTCTTCCCTCAATGAAAACTGTAAAAATGTACATATTGACCATTTCAAAACTAGGACATCTGATGATGGTGAAGGCTTCAAGTCTCCACATCGCACTTGTATTAAAGTTGCATCCTAGATCACAGATGGCAACAAACTTCTTGGGAATTTTGAAAGAGGAGTGATATATTGCAAAAAAAAGGTTGTTTTTGAGGCATGTTGACAAGTTGCAAAAAAACTGGTTTGACACCTTCAGCTGAGTCATGTGATCTTATGCTGTGCGATGTGTGGTATGAGAAGTCATCTTACAAAGCATGTTATGGTTATAAACAAATCTTAGTCTTAGTCCTTAATAAGAGACAGTGAAACAGAGTCCACATTAGACAGCAAAAACATAAAGAAATGCAATGCTTTACAATGAATTTGGGGAGGAATGAATTATCACAAGTGGGAATAGCATGTCTCAATTGTAGAACATCACTTAATGGAAACACAGACAACTAGAAAATTTTCTTGAAAACTCACTTGCTAAAACCATGGTTTTTATTTCATGCCTCTATATGCTCTCGAGGCTGAGACATAACGTTTTTACTTTATGTTAACAATTTTGTCACGTTCTCCAGAAAACCTTCAGGTTTAGGACGCTGTTTTTTGAAAATGCTTCAGAATTACAATGCTTTTTTTGAGGGGGCCTTAGGTCTTAATGTTAAATTTAACATTATTAAAACCACTTAACCATTGCAGAGCTACCACAAAAGCAATTTGTTGCTATTCCTTACCCAGTACGCTTCTTCTTCTTCTTCGTTCTTCAGCAAGCTCAAATCATAGTGGATTCTTAACCTTGACTGATCAAAAGCAACTTCTACTCTACTGTGGTCACGGTAGCTGACGTTCCTGATTCCACGCACATAGTTAAAGATCTAAATGAGTTCCTTAAGCAGCCGGTCTCCGAGTCACAGCTTTACATGTCTTTATATACGTCTTTACATCTTACGTCTAGCTGTCTTCACCGCTAAGCTCCCAGCCCCTTTCCCTCTCTCGGTGCAAGCCGAGTGGAATAATCACCTGTTATGCTCCCTGACAAAACACCAAAGCGGGTGTGAAGCCAACATGAAGAGTGAGCCACCGGAGTGTGAAATTTATCTATCAACCAATCTCATGCCCTCACTGAGAGCGCTCTGCTTGACACAGTTTGCCACGCCATTTATTGAGCCTCCGTGAACCTCGATCATGCCAGCGGCAAAGTACGTGCATTACAAAACCTGCATGGACGCATGCTGTTGAGCAGAATTCTTTCTCTTTGTAAAGTTTTTTGTTAGAAACACAAAACATGACACAAACACAACACAACACAAACATAATTACAGCTGGAATGAACATTTTTATATGTCTACAAGTTGTTGTCATGTTTGTATAATGAAAAAACACTAACTAAACTAAAAACACTGCATTTGGTGGAATTATAGTTGAAGTAACTTAACTATTATGCTATTGTTAAACATTTAATTGATGAGTAAGACTATTTCTAATACGTTTTGTTCATATACACCTAGAGAGAAGAGATTCTAAGACATTTATCAGCACTTGTTTGTTGAATTATTATGATTCATTAACTGGAATGATTAAAAAAAACATTCCCAAAGCAATATTTACATTAACACTGCAACTATTGAATCTTTTCATTTCTCATGAATGTTCAGACGACT
This sequence comes from Coranthus polyacanthus, assembly GCA_037367275.1. NCBI lineage: Eukaryota > Metazoa > Chordata > Actinopteri > Kurtiformes > Apogonidae > Coranthus > Coranthus polyacanthus. The sequence goes on from JAPQRN010000013.1 coordinate 11,278,972, forward strand.
TTACTTTAACTTTTAAAATTTTATTTCCCCAAATGTATTCTTTATTCCAACAAACCCTTTAAATCCCAACATATTCAGTTTTACAATAACATTATGAGAAATTCAGCAATTTATTTAGCATTTCACAAGTAGAAATGTAGTTTTTTTAATTTGAAAATGACACTAATTCATATTTGAATTGGCAAGGAATGCTATTTGTACGAATTTTTATGGTAACTTTTAGCTAATCTAATTTTTGTAGGTGATTTAGCTGATTTTAACTGATTTTTCTATTAACTAATCTTTCAAGTAAAGGCATTTTTTGTAATGCATGCAAGCATCAACGTAGTCGAGGGGCAGCTTGAGGTTGTGGTTTTGACATGAATAAACTTTCTTTTTTCAGTATTCATCAAATCTAAAAATCGTTCCCCGACACTTTGCAAGTGCTCTGGTGGCCTAAACATCATCACCGTCCTTACAAAAAAGCACAACCTGTTTCAAAAGGAAATAAACTTTGATGCAACACATATATTAAATGAGTCTTTTCCACCAGAGAACAAAGTATTAAGTGGATCTATTGTGACGGAGGTGTTGGCCCGCTGCATGTTTGCATCAAGGACATGATCTGACTGCATGGTAATCCTCCAGCAAATTATACAGCGAGCGAAAATGATGTGGCGTGCATTGAAAAGCCTGCACTAAATATTTACAAAAGCCCCATAACTGATCTGAATGAGCCTTTTGAGAGTGACTTGGGAGGTTGCACAATGGGAGAGGAGTGACCTTGCAAAGGGGAGCAGGGCCGGCGAGAGAGAAAGGGAGTGATTATGTGGTGCGTGAATGCCTCGGCTGTTGGGGAGCAGAGGAGGCAAGGCGGAGAGAGGAGAGGAGGGAAGGGGTGAGGTGGGAATGGGGGGGGGGGGTCATCACTCTACAGCTTGCCCGTGGAGACAGAGACAGAGATGGAGAGAATGATGGGTAAAAAAAAAAATAATAAAAGAAAGAGAGAGGACGGGGCATGGATGGTGCGCCACATTCCTCCCCCTTCCCTCGTTCCCTCCTTCACCGGTCTCCCAGGACTGTGGATGTGAAGTTACTGCACAAACACAGCCGAAAGCCACTCGGCGGTCACTCGTCGCTGTTGGTCCACAGCCAGGCATTTTAACCAGCGGTGCACAGGCCCCCATAAGAAGAAGAAGAAGAAGAAGAGGAGGAGGAGGAGGAGGCGCTGCTTCCTGGCACATTAGGGGGTTTATTTTTGGACTTCTCTGACTTTGATTCGGATATCCTCAAGTGGGTTTTGACCCCAGAGATATGATGTGCTTCCCGTAAGTGTGTGTCAGGTGTGCGTGTGTGTGTGTGTTAGCAGGTTGAGCGCACCGTAAAAAAAAATATGAGCAGTGGGTATTAAAAAAAAAAAAAGTATGGCAACAAAGTGACTAGATATATCCTTTTAACATTTACTCTTTTCATAGACGCTAAGCTAGGGTTAGGGTTGTAACAGAAGAAGTGAAAGGTCAAAATGCATGTCGTCGACTTCATTTGAAGAGAACTCCTTCTAGTTTCTGCGTTTAGCATGTGGCTGAAACGCAAGCTAATCTGCATTAGTTTAAACATGGCTCGAATGCAACGCTACCCCTAAAATGGACCGTCACAAGAAAAGTAGACTCAGACTTGTAACACACGTGTGTCGAGTTAGAGACAAGATGTATTTAGATTTTAGATCTATTGAAGCTCCAGGTAAAGTTTTGTTGGATTTACTGATTTGATTTTAACACATTTCATATTAAATGTCACCAAACAAAAGTTTTATTCCCCCTCTATTCACATAGTTTGCATGATTTACAGAAATGGAAGACATGTTTTATGGAAACAACCACTTTTTAATCATCAAAGTATCATTAAACTTTACTTATTCATCAAATGTCATGTTAAAAAAGCAACAAAATCAGGTGGAAAGTCAAAAAGAGTGAAATCAGACTTTAAAATGAGTAAAATAAGTCCAATTCCTTACTCCTTCATTATTAAAGTTAACTCATTATATAGTTTTTCGATTTCTTTCTACTGAAATTGGTTGAAACTGAAACTGCCATTTATATATCGACTAATTTAGCCCAGTCTCACTTCTTACAGTGCAAAACATTTTTCATGGGTATCTGTGTGTTGTATCAAGGGACTGTATTAAGTGTGACAAGCAGGAGTGTGTGTGTTTGTGTGTCTTTGTTCGGCGTGTGTGGCTGTCAAAGATACGGACAGGCACACTTGTTCTTTTATGAGTGGACCTGGCGGAGCTCCGCCGGGACGCCATGTCAAAAACAGAAAGACTCAAATTGCCTTTATCTCACTCTGACTGGTGTGCAAATTTCACCTTAACTTTTGAAATGCAGCAACACAAAAAAAAAAAAAGAAAGAGAAAAAAAGTGAAGAAAAATCACCTTTGCCTCGGCGGCTCTTCATCATAAAAGCATGCCTCTGAGGACAAACCTATTTACAGCTTGAAAAGCAACAAAACAACATCATCAGCTCTACAGACTGTTCATCGCCTGGGTCAGAATCACACAGAGAGACTGTCTGTATGTCAGAAAGTCATAGCATATTCCCGGCTTTTAAAGAAAACTAAAAGCACAAGACTTCCAGTGGGAGTTGCAGTTTAGATAATGTAGGCTTTTTGCCAGCACTTTACATTTGCAGCTTGATACTAGTGGATAATAAAGACTTAATACCATTTAAGCACCAAAGTAATAACAAGGTATGTGTGTTTTATATGTGACAATGTTTGTTGCTGCCATTTTGTCCAGGACTCAGAAGTAAATAAAAAAAAAAAATGAATAAGTTTAAAAAAGCATTAGACTGAACATTATGGATATTACATTATCCCCTTCTTACATTATCAGCGTAATAAGGGGCGAACAGTAAAAATAGAGAAACACCTGTAAATATGGACCAAAACTTTAAAATGAAGTAACATTGAATGAATGACAATGAAATGATTCTAGTGCAATATTTGGCGTAAAAATGGTAATTGGTGACATTAATGTAGAGTAATAACCTGTTAATAATAAGTAGCTCAGCATTTAGCATTGTGTTTTTATGTAACGCAGCATTAAACATTTAGTTTGTACAGTGTTACCTTAAAAACAAAATGTGTGGAACATAATAGGACAATCACCAATTTGGACTTCCAAGTATTTTCATGTGATTTTTA
>JAPQRN010000013.1:11282255-11294420 GCA_037367275.1 Coranthus polyacanthus
GGTAATAAGGCCTTAACGAGTGCTTATAGATGTTTATTAACATTATCATATGTTAATAAGACTATATCATCATATATATATAGCATATAGCATCATAAACATACTTACAATTTATAGACTGCTTAATATTGTTAGTAAAAGATGTATTTGTTTATGACACGTTGAGTTTAATTAACCTATTATGCTATTATTAAACCTATACTGAGCTTTCTTTAAATTTGCTTTAAGATTCATACTTTTTCATACAACGACGAGCAGTTAAGTATGCACTTATTCATAAACTCTACAGCTACCAGATATAGTAACACTGCCTTATTACAGATAATAAGTTCTTTATTATGCTTTTATTAACAGTTAGCTATGCTTCATGCAGCTAACTACATTTAACAAATCCTTTAATAACATATGGCATTTATATGGACTGTACTTGGATAGTGCATTTCTACCTTTCCAGACAAAGTGCTTGTAATCATAATAAATCTCAGGCGGGGATTGAACCTCCATCCCTGCAGTTTGTGGACAATCCACTCTACCTCCTGAGCCTCAGGCGCTCACAATATAATGCACTTATTTACACATTATACAGTTTTCACAGCTCTCTTCTCTGGAATGAGCACCACGTGTTGCCATGGTTGATGAAATGTGAATAAAAAAAAAAAACACAACACACACAAGGACAAACGGTGAAACACATACTAAGAAAACACTATATAGAGCATCAGTAAGGTTTATATACTGCAGTTGTTTGACAGTCATAAAATGTATCTTGTATCATACCCGGCTACCATACACCATTTTACTTTGAAATATGTCATGTGACTGAAGATAAAGATGCTACAACTTCTCTTCCCCTTCTTGACTTTTCAAGGAGGGGCTGCTTTAATCATTTAGGTAGACAGACAGCTCATAGAGGTCAACATGTTCGTGATGCTCATGCTTTGAACATCTGAGAATACATTTTTAGTCTTTTAACCTCCCTGAAAGTGAACCACTGAGAAAAATCCAAACTAAACTAAAAACTGAATGTGGCTCCATAAAAGACTAAATCGAGTCTTGAGATGTCTCCAAAGTACCAATCTGCTACTATCTCCGCTCACTACCACCCACAGCACCGCAGTCACGACCATTCTGTGTCTCATACCGCTGCAAAGTTGATATAAGGGGTCCATCTCAGCCCCCCTCCCCCCCTCCAGCCCATTGGTCAAGGCAGGGCCAAAAGTTCACCGCCATCAGCTGTGAACTGATGGCAAACGTTTTTACAACCTTTCGGAGTAAAACGGAGGAATCGCCTGTGTGTGGGGCGGCGGTGGTGGCGGTGGCGGTGGCGGGGGGCTCATCAGCCATTCCACACATGCTCCATCTGTCTCTCTGCCGTGGGAGCCTTAACATTAGGAGAGAATGAGTAAAAGATTTCCACCTTGGTATTACTTTACCTCCTCTTTTACTCCATCTCCCTTGTTCTCTTTCCACCGTCTCTTCCTTTTCCCCTCACACCTCGTTTCTTTATTGTCCTTGGGGGGGCTAGCGCTTTAATTCTCCCCTCTTTGACTTTGAATTAATGTACCACACTGAAACTGGCAAAGACAGGAAGTACTTCCCCTGCTATGAACCCTGCTTCTCTTGATGGTGTTTGATTTCTAGACATGACTTGAAGTTGCAGAGTCATGGGGGACGACTTTTATATTTTACAAGGTAACTAGGGGTTACTGGGAAAACACTACTTGCGTTTCTGGTTTTGAAACTTCGTGACGGGCCAATGAAAGCTCAAAGAGATTCTGCAAAAAAAAAGTTGAAATGCAGTTCCTTCATTTGATTCAGTTATGTGATGATCATTCCAAATGTTCTCGTGCCGGATTTTTTTTTTTTTTTGACTTGGTTAAAGTAACTCCCACTCCCACTCCTGCGTCCAGCATCACTCGGTCCAATATCTGACTTCTTTCATCGAAATCTCATGGACAGACTTTGCAGTATGTCCTGCAAAAGCAACTTCACTAAAGATACCCTCAAAGTATAAAGATCTACTTTCAAACCCGAGTCTGTCATCAGCTTCACTGGCAACAGTTTCGGCATATAAAAATGCTATCTCGCCATCCACAGTTACACCTCAAGGATGGACTTGAAATCAATTTTCTCCTCTTGGCCCCTTTTTTGATATCCTTTCTCCTCGGCTGCATCCTCTGTCTGCTCCTCTGAACTGTTTGTGAAGCATTGAAGTTCACTCTGGGATTTGAAGTTTTGGGAGGGGGGCTGTCTGGAATATTTTGGGCTGTATTTTACAAAGCGACTCTCTATTGGATTTCTGGTTTGAAATAACAAAAATCCAATGACCTTTGCAGTTCGGTTTGTATCACTAAATGCTTGCTGCAGAAAAGAAGAAAGTCAGATATAAAGTCCCAAAGAAAATGGTAAGTTAAAGCACTACTTGCAACTTACTGTAGATAATTTCATTTTAACACCTCATCTTTGGTAGAAAAGAAAAAAAAAACTTGCATTTTCCAGTTATATGCCAGACAGCAACAAGGAGTGGGGATGAAATCATGAAATGAATACCCTATTAGCTATTCTTTCACTTTCAGCTACAGAATTTTGCAAACTGTTTCATGCTAGCTTGGCCTGGTGTGCACTTTGAGATTTCAAAGACTAAGCAATGAACAAAAATAGTTCCATGTGGTTTGAAGGGGAAAACTAATACAATGAGGTCTTAAATTGTCTTCCCTGAAGCGCTTATTTGGTGATCCCTCACAAATTTAAAAGCTCAGTATGAGAGCAAAGAATTCGACTGAAAATATGACTTTGACAGCAACTTAGAGCCTCATTAACTCTGCAAATGGTGCAGCGAACATCCGGTGTTCAAAAGAAATATGTAAACGACCGGACTTACGGGGATGATCTTTAACGTTAAAGAGAGCAGTCCAAGTCTGGTGAGCCTCGCATCAAGACAGATCGAACAGCAGCGACTGGGTTAACAGTGTATTAATGGCGGCTCCTGTGCAACCTGGGTTTTAGTGACCCTGCTTTGACGGGGACATCAGGAGGGCTAGCCAAGGCTGCCGCTTAATGCCGCGTAGCTAATCACCTCCAAATCGACCAAACTGGCTTTGTCTATGTGTGTCTGTGTGTGTGTGTGTGTGTGTGTGTGTTTGCAAGCTAGTGTGAAAGAGCTGAAAAAAAAAAAAAAAAAATGAGCGTGGGTGTGTGCAAACATTCATCGAATCAAACTGCTCAGTAATTAGGAAAAAATGAAAAGCTGCAGCGAGGTTCAAATGTTTGGCAGGTATTAATTAATTGCTGATGGAAACACAGGGAGTATGGAGGTCAGTTCATTTCCTCACTCTTATCTGCGGCGCACAGAAAGGTGCTTGCAATTGTCATGTAAAGTCTATGTTTTTGATTGGCACCCCTATCACTGCCTTGTGGAATGATTGCTGTTTGAGAAATGGTTGGCGGGAAAAAAAGTCCCCAGAAGGAAACCAGTTCTTTTGGGACAATTATCGTCTCCGTCATTAATCTGTCAGGACACTGACAGCGGATGTTTTGTTATCAGAAAAATGTAAGAAAAGTACAAATACGGGTTCTGCAGAAGATAGATGATATATTCTTAACGATGACGTGTTTTTTTTTAACTGACGAATCTTGCATGAGTCAATTAGTTAAGGCTAAGCTAGTCTGAGTGATGCGAAGGCCCTACTGGATCCGTCAAGATTATTATTCTCCTTTCAAAAGGATTTTTCAGGGGCTAAACATCCTGGCAAACTCACAAAAAGGTTCACATGCATCAGAAGTGGTGAAAAAGTTTAGATTTTACGAAATGGGCATTACAAAATAGCTCCATATTTAGAAAAGTTTAATAAATTATGAACCTCCACATAGACCTACCACATTTGGTAGGTACATGTAGGTCCAGATGCAAAAAAAGCCTCTTAGAATCATATCCTAATCCGCCTTTTTGAATTAACTCTCCTATTTTGCCTCAGTCTTTGCCATGTCAAGCCTTTGTACTTTAACAAACTAGAGGGTTCTCTGAAGCAGTGTTAGAAGTGTTATCTAAAGACCACTGTGATGAGAAGTTTTTAGAATAAGTACAGTGCTTGAACGCTGTGGTGTTGCAGCGAATTTCAGTGTTTCAATGTGTTGTTGTACCTTGGATGTACATTATCTAATCAGCCCCAAATTTCTTATTCTTGATAAAAGTCCAGGCCTGAACACATCTATCTACAATACTGTGGAATAGTCATTGCACTATCTACTGATAACAAGAAGTCAACCTTATGGAACAAACCTCATCCGATTGACTTGAAATTTACATGATGTGTTCTATAAATTACATTAAGCGGTGTGACGTATCATGTAGGGTGTTCTTTAGCGCCACACAGTGGACACGGGAGAGATATTTCACTCCTCTGTGCAACATCTGAAATGAGACCTGAAGACGTCGACATACCCACAATGAAACCCCAGAGGTGTGAGGGCCAGATCATTGCTGCTCGGAGCTTGAGTTTTTAAAATCAGTTTCATAAACTCTTGACATCCACCGGGTCACTGGGAACCCATTTAATGGTTAGGGTTATATTTTAGCCATGTTTTAGCGACACGCGAACCACAGAAATAGAAGATGCTCCCTTTCAAATGAAGTCTAATGCGTGCACTCACAGTTCTTCCGTTACCTTAAGTCTAAACGAAACTTTCATGAAGGGTTAAAGTTCGATAAAACAGGTGGATGTAAAAAGCTTAAGCAGTTTAGTCTGTCTAAACTAGGGATCAGGTTAGGGATCGGGGGGTTATTACTTTTACCTCTTTGACCCTTAGTGACAGTATGTGTTTGTCAAAGTGCAAACTGCTGAAATGTGATGAGCAGTCTCAACTACACACAAAGAGGTTTAACCATTAACCAATGAATAATATAATGTTATATTTCTATTTAAAATCCAGTACTCCTGACTGATTACAGATTACTTTTTTTGTCATAACTCAGTTGCCTCATTCTATGCCTTACATTTTTCATGACTTTGTTCCTAATGACTTCACATCATAGTTTTCTTCTTTAATTTGTGCTTTTTTATAAATACTAAGGTCTGTCATCAACTTTTGTGCTGAAATACAAAATTAAAAAGTGTTGGCATTTCAATGATGATGAGTCAATTATGTCACATCGGGTTGGGAATGACCCCGGTTGGTTTCACCATATAAATTAACTTGAAAGTACGAATGTGGAGTGCAGTTTGTATTATAGAAAAGCATTTGTTTTACACATTATGAACTGCAACTTTCCTAAAATGAGGATCATCTGTTTCTACTTTCAGATGTGAACATTTAGTTCCGATGGTTACAGCAGCTTACAGAAATGCAGCCGGGCATCCTTGTCAAACACGTTTGGTAGGATGAGGGTTAAACTGTCGGGCAGAAAGGCAGTGCATGGGAGATGTGGAGCAGAAGAACTGAAGTCAGTTGATTCTGTTTCACTTGGGAACAATAAACAAACGGCATGCTTTCACATCAGCAGCAAGAAGAGCGGAAATCAAACTAGTAAGAGTCATTCAAGAGGCAAGAATAAGATTCATGGCACGAGATGGACAGGTTTCTGACTGGAAAAGAAAAGAGGTGAAGCTCGCCAAGCAAAGATATCACATTATATGACAAACCGCATCCTGCACACGTGTTTACAGTCAGGAGAAGAGATGTTAATGATGTAAAATGTGAGGAGCACAGCTGGAAAGTACTGCAACTGCATATTTGCAGAATTTGGAAATGACTACAAGGGAAAAAAAAAAAATAGAATTAAAGCAAACATCTTCTACCGAGACTTTATCACTTCTTTTTCCCATGAAAAAACACAAAATAGGATCAGCTGAGACACCAAATTCCACAAATGAACCGCATTTAAGCATGCGGGATGATTGTTTGCAGGCAACAAATCAGCAAATATTACGCCCGCTCCCTGTCTTTTCCCTCTCTTTTTATCTCTCACTCAGCAAGTAATGATTGAATTTGCATTCCAATCAACTGTGCGGGAACGTAAACATAATGAATAACCCATGGTGTTTCATGAATTATGGCGTAAACCAGATTCGCCGTATGATGCTTATACATAATTATTATGAATCATGATAAATAAGCCATACATTACTCATTCCAGGGGACCTTGTGCAACTGGATGGAGAAAAGAAGAGGACGCATGGCTTACCTAGAAGAGAAAGGAGAGAAAAGAGATTATCATGTCAGTATCATAGTATTCATAATTAATATCCCTCAAGGGTGGAACTCTGAATTACAGCATGAGATGTAAATACAGTGCAGGTATCAGAATTGTGTGTTCACCTCAAGCTATTTAGCTATTTTTTTCTGCACAATTGTTGGAGAAAGACACTAAAATCCATCAAATGACTGCCGTGAAAAGCAGACTTGGCTGCACTTCGTTGCCAGATGTGCCGCTTTTGAACAGGCGAGGTAGGCAACAGCTTGGGCCCCAGGCTGTTAGGGGCCTCACGAACAGCTGATGAACTTCACTCCACAGCAATGGCTCAGAACGTGGCAACTGCGCTGACCGCAACCCCCTCCCTCTTAAACAACCAGTGGGCGATTAGCGACGACATCTCGGCAGAAAACCTCCCGAAAGGAGCCCGTGTCATTCCCGTAACACAGCGGCTGTCAATTTGCACCGAACTTATGAAAAGTTGCCAAAAAAAGAAGGAAAATGCGAAAAATTGTATGTTTTTTTTTCATGGATGAGACCGTGGAATAATTTTGGCTCCTCATCAGTCCACACTAATTGTTGTACTACCAGCCATGTTTTTGTACTTTATGGTAATATCCACACAAAATGCCAGAGAAATAGCTGATGAGTAACAAGAGTTAAATGTTCACGATGTCAGAATTCATTCAAAAAAAGTGTTTCCATCTCTGTAAGAATGGCCCCATTGCGCTCAAAATGCAATATCTCAGGAAAGGTGCGAAAGAATGTGTTAAAATTTGACACAAACATTCACTTGGACTCGAGGACGATCTGAAAAGATTTTGGCGACCAAACGTCAAAGTTCAACGTCGCTGTGACCTCATACCTGTCCATCCTTATGAACACAAATATCTCGGGAATGCCTTGAGGGAAGTTCTTCAAGTTTGGCTTAAAAATTCACCAAAGGTCAAAGGTCATTGCCAGATACTGAGAGAACTGCACGAACAGATTATGATGGAAGGACAGTGGACACATCAGATTGAAGTTACGGTTCGAAAAGGCAAAAAAACACTTCAAGGGAGTGTAAAACGTTTCTACAAATCCTTTCTAATGCGACATATAAAAATCTGCGACTTAAACATGTCTACAGTAGATGAGCACTGGCCTTATAGTAATGTGGGTTTAGTTCTCTAAGAAAACTACTCCATTTTAAGATATTGTTTTAGTGTTTGACTGCTCTTTATGTTGGGCCTTAATACAAATGTGAACCCAGGCTCATTTTCAGTAGAGTGCAAGTTCTATCTATTTTTTACAGTTTTTTTTTATATCAGTTAATAAAAATTAAACTAATGGGAATATTTGAAATGTGATGAACCCTGGTTTTTGCCCATGGCTCCAACAGACTTGTACCCACTTTGTGCCATCGAGGCACATAAAAACCTCCTGTGCTGAATAACAACATTTCAAGAAGAGTTTTATTTGACAGTTCCCTCTTGTCAGCTGGGTAATTTGTTTCAGTAAGAGTAATTTCAAAAAAAAAAAAAACAACCTCAGATGTGTTACAGTGCAGGGAGCAGATAGCTGGATCACCATCACCACTATCTGAAGACACTTGGAGATTTTATGCATGGTTGAAACACCACACACACTCCGTGAAAACTCTGGATTTCTACAGTGAAAATAGGCCAGTAAAGTAAATAAGCCACTCTGATCTTTATTTCAAAGAAAGACACATGATGTTTATCGCAGTAAAGTAAATTCTGCGAAAATATGTCAGAGTGAGAGTAGGATAAAGTGAGCCAGACAGGAATGGAGAAGGTGTGTGTGTGTGAAGAGTAAAAGAATGACACCACAGGAACAGGGGGAGCCTCGGGGAGTTCTGGCAGTGCACTCATTGATTTCTCATTAGTAAATTCAGACCTCGATTTCATCAGCGCCCCGGCTAAGAAAGGCAGCTAACAAAGGCATGGCAGGCACGTTGGTCTTATTTCCCACCAGAGGGCAAATTTCCACTCTCCTTTAGCTGGTGATTAGGAAAGGGAAGAGGATTCTGGATACCTGGCCCTGGAATGAGACCCAGTGCACGGCTTTCACCAGCTAGTATGTCTCTGCCCAATTAGCCAGTCCCACAAAATAGGATTCCCTGCAGCAGTTTTAGGGAGAGATTGATGCTTTATTAAGTGCAGTGCAAAAACTTCAGATCTAACCATGTGTCATAATCTTGGATTTTCCTTCAACGTCTTGTTTTTGGTCTCGTTTTTGGTATATGGGGATTATCTAGTGGCTTCTAAGCAAGGTCCTATGACTTCATTCAAGTAAATGCCACTTGTCTTTTTCCCGACAAACCTTTTTGTTTTTATCTGACTTATTTTTACTAGATGCATGGCGCATGTCTGTACAACATCCATGTCAGAAGCCTTATTTTAAGCACCAGCAAGCCAAGACAAAAATGTCTGATTTCCGGTATCAGCGTCATGGTTCACAGACAATATCACTTATTAAATGAAAAATGCATCCAAGGGGGGATGTAAACCCTGCACACAGACAAAAGACCCATCTCTTATAATACACAAAACCGCTTTTATCACAGCGATTCGTTAACTCTTAAGCTAACTGCACTAAAACCAAACTACTTCTATTTGCTCGAATGCCATAAAGATTGATGCAGTCGTTCGCGACTTATGCTGGTCGCGCACACAGTTCATGTACGGTTCAGTTCTCCGAGCCAGCAGCTCACGTAGCCTGGAGTTAAGCACAAGATAATCGATGTTACAGACACAAAGCCACATGAACACAAATGCACACCTTCAAGTTCCCTGTTGTTTTAACAGACTTCTCCGATAATGTTATGAATGTTAGTGTGACCTGTATGAGAGGAGAGTGAAGAGACTGAGATGCATGTTCAGCAAGTTCGTTCTAACTCCCAAGAAGTTAGATTCTGCCGCTTGGTCAAGAGCCCTTTGTGTACGTTTTCAACGCCTGGGGTACTCCTACAGTGTTAACTTTCAACATGCAGGGTACGAGATGGAAGTCAGCGCAAGTCCTTAGATGACGTCGTGGGCCAAGAGATGCAGCTAAGTAGCAAAAACCTTAAGAGTGGTTATGATGGAACACCAAACTTTGTGGACTTAAACACAGCATGAAACAGGACCCGAACCCCGGTCTTGTGTGTGCATTTTTGCATTTTCTCTCTTTGTCTATCTTATTTTAGCCCTTCCTTCCTCTCACCTTTTATTCCTAACCCTAAATCCTACCCTTTTTTTTAAAATCCTAACCAAGTTGTTTTACTTAAAACTAAGCAAACTGTAACCATGGCCTTGTCTAGACATCTTTCAGACTTCCCCGCGTGTCAAAAAATCCCGGCCAAGCGTCAGTACGTGAAGAGCTGGGAGTGAGAATGTGTAGGTTCAGCGATTCGTTCAACTCAAGTACACAGTGAAGCTGAGCCCTGAGCGATAGTCAACAGCTCGAACAGCCAGAGAGTTCAAGAGCAATGCTTTGTCGACAGGTCAGGGTTACAAGACTTTTGCTGCGTCTGACAATGAGTTTCCCACGACATGTTCCTGGACTACGTTTCACATTAAAAGCCATGTTAAGAGTTTTTGTCCAGTGAAACACTAGAGGACCCTTCGTTTGAAGTGTCGAAGCTTTACAGGACAAACATTTTCGGATGCTTCACTTCATTCATTATTAAGCTAGAAAAACTAAAGGGTTCCAGACACTCACTGAGTCAATATACATACGTTTAATAAAGATTGATGCATCTATTACAAACATAAACACACAGACATGTGCGAAAAGGACACCCTGTTTGCCTTCAGCGTTCAGAGTAATAATTCATTTAATTACTGCAGTAGGTGTACAGTAACGGAACTGAAATGAGGAATGTACACCTCCACTGTTATTTTTAGATGTACTGTACCAACTACATTTCACCACAATGAGTGTCAATATGGTGAGCGAATGAGATTTCAGTAGGATAAAGAACACCTTGACACAGAAGCGCCACTCTCGGTACAAGGATACATTTACTAATAATACAGTCCAGATGACTTTATTAGCCTCAATTATCAAGAGGTGACCGTCTGCCTCTTTCCCGGGTTGTGCAATATTTGGTTTTCCCGAGAGAATTGTCATTTTTCCTTATTAGTTCTTTGCCGCACGTCATGTCATCTGATGCTAAAAAGTACCATAGTTTTGAGTCATTATACGCGTCTTTTGCACAGACTTAACCAGATTGCTTGAAATTAGTCTTTTTGTTGCTATATCAAGATTTTTTGGGGGCATCAAGTAAAAGTCACAAACTGCATTATCAGGCGAATTTGCTTTTATCAAACTCCCATAGCCTTGTTGTTCTTTTTTTTTTTCTAAAAAGACAAAATCTTGTCAAGCAAGTTTTCATTAGAAAAGTAACCTCATTTTAAGAAAATATATCTAATTCGAAGATAGTGTAGCTAATATTGAAGTAGAGCTAGTCCAATTAATGGGAACTGATAGGACATTTGACAAATGATCGGTATCAGGACAATTTGGCTCCAACTGGGGCAGATTAGACTTCTAAACTGGAATTACTGACTTTGGGGGAAAACGACAGCGATCCAAACTTCTTTATTGATTCATCTGTTTCAAAATGTATTACTTTGACTTAAATGTTGAGGTCAACGGTTATCTAGTTTCTGATAAAGTAAAAGAGTACATTTCTCAGGGGCCCGTGGTATTTTTTAAAGAAGTAACGAGCAAAAAAAAACAGTGGTTTGCATAATATCCTAGCAGAGGACCAAGACTGCTTTCCTTATTTTAAGAGTGAAACAACTTCTCAGTTCAAGAATATTAAGTCTATCTGAAACAATTGTGTGAATGTTACTTGTAATAAGCTTAACTTCCTTGACTTTTGGCCTTTATTTCCCATTAGGTCGATTATAGCCTTTCAGTGGCTGGACTTTTATTTAAGTCTTAAGAAATCTAGCCAAACAAGATGTATTTAGGCCATTAGCAGATTTTTTTTTTTTTTTGCCTAAAACAAGACGTTTGGTTATATTTAAGAATATTTGGCTTCTTTCTTGTAGGGCTGTTTTTCCTGCACCTAACAGTACACGGAGAAGGACCTATTCGCCTGATCCGACTTGTTTCTTTCAAACAGACAGCTGATTGGAGCTCCTATTCATCGTCTTGTCAGGTGTAAAGATTTCGGAGCGCCGACAACTCCCAGGTTAAGTGGCAATGTGCACTTTACAGCTGGTTAGGTCAGTCTTTTTGAGGAAATTGGGTGGATTTAAGTGTACGGTTAGTGAGACACATTCATTTTAGAAAATATACAGAACCCTCATTAGATGGCACTGTGTACTCTGCAGCCACTGAGGAGAAATTGCTGGGAAAGACTCATTCTTTTTTTAGTGCTCACTTTATGAGAATAAAGATTGGTTTTATCTGTCAAATATCATATGAAGAGAGGAAAAACTGCAGTGTCTGTGGGCATGTTAAAAAGAATATTGTGTTTTATTGCGGCTGGAATCAGACAAGAGAGACACTGCTTCTGATATATCAGCCAGAAGATCAGGCGGATTGTTGCTGGATAGGTTTTCATATCTGTAACATCAATGCGCTGGACGGCAATGAAAGAGGGAGTGTGAGAGTGAAAGAGAAAACAAAGAGAGAGGGAGGGAGATGTGCCAGATAAGTGAGGGGAGATGAAAGAGGTCGCTATTGATCTTATCAAAATATAGAAGGTCCTTTTCTGGTGTTATTTTAGCCACCGCAGACAGAGATACACTCTGTCTACACCCATAGCATTTATTAGGCAGCATACAGATGGAGATGCTATCAATACAAACACACAATCAAACACACACTACTGCTGTTCCTGCCTCTAATTAACTCTGTTTCTCAAACAAAATAACTGCAGAGGCACAAGGAAACACATCTGGGAGCGGTGCACTCAGCATCAATCTGAGACAGCCGGCTGGAGGATTATGGGAGGGAAAGGGGGGTAAGGGGGG
>JAPQRN010000013.1:11299216-11315286 GCA_037367275.1 Coranthus polyacanthus
TTTTAAGCGATCACCCTGCGTGCCCCCCCCCCCCCCTTTCTTCTCCTTGCCTTGGTCTCTTTATCATCATAAACGTAATTAGCATAAAGGTCGGATTTGTGTAAACAGTGAAAGTGGGCATGCATGGAGTTCCACATGGATGAGGCCACCTTTGCACTGCTGTGTTTGTTATGTGCTGCTGTTTGTGTGTGAGGGCAAGTATGACGGAGAAAGTAAACATCAAAGCTCTTTAAATGCATTCATGCAGTAACCGTGTTTCCATATGGGTTATCTATCAAATTTGAGGCGAACTTCTTAAAATGTTGAATAGGGACGTTTTCAGCAACATAAACTAGTTTGCATTGTGTTGTCAGAAGGTGGCGCTAGAGCCTATGTTATACATGGTTGTAATAAACAGTAGAAGAAGTAGATCAACGGCTGTGAAGAGTCATCATAAGTCCACACTACCCTGTTGCCATGACCAGGCACGTTTTTCTTTTTCTATCCACAAAGATGCAGGAGAAACAGCTGATCAATCGTGTGAGTTAAATTTTTGCTACATCTGAACTTATTCAGAAAAGGTGTTTCCTTGATTACTAATAATCTCTATCAGGCCTGGAACAAATTACTAAATAAATAGATCAACCCCTAGTTTCCACCACGCACGAAACACATTGACTGTTTTCCAAAAGAAAGTAAACACTTCAAGCTTTCATCAACTATCTCCAACGTAATGCCTGATGCAACATGGCTCGTGAAGACGTCGGTGTGAAACATGTGACTCATGGTGCACAATTCATTAAACTTACAGATGGTGGACAAATTAACAGGAAAAAAAACAACAACATGGAAATGTCTTAGTAAGGTGTTGGATCACCATGTGCTGCCAGAACACCTTCAATGCTCCTTGGCATTGATTCTACAAGTCTGAACTCTACTGGAGGGATGAACATCATTCTAACAAAAAACATTCAGTGTTTTGATGATGGTGATGGAGAGCGCTGTCTACAACCCACTCATCAGAATACAATGCTGCCATCGTACATGTCTGCAAACCTCAGATATGTATAGTTTTGACCTAATTTGTAATTGAAGGATCCCCTACCACCTCAATCATTCCTCTACCTTGTGCTCCCTGCTGGGGACGAATGTGGCACCAGAAACCTAGCGTCAACCCACTGCCTAGTCCATCCACTGATCCCCTTCCAAAGACTTTGATTGTGGACTCATCAACGGTCCGACACACAACACTTCTTCACGCCGTGACTTACTGTTATCTGGGAGCTGTAGTCTTGAACACTGATGCGGAAATTGCAAAGCTAACACCAAAACATCCATCTACTGAAGCGGTCATCGTGGAGCAAATGATAGCAGAGACCAAAGCCTCGGAGACTTCAAAAGGCTTACAAACAATCTACTGGACTCTCATAAATGTATCATCTAGGGCCCGATTCCCTCATCCTGCTGGGGGGGGGTTGTTAAATTCATCCGGGGGTACCAGCTTCATATGTAGCTGTAGGTTCACTACTGTTCCCTTGGCTCATACCTTATATGGATTATATTTCACATCATTCTGCAATAGACCAACTTTCTTTAAAGGAGACAGACTTCATCCTAACAGGATTGGTTCCTACTTAATGGCCATGAACGCTGCTCTAAAACCCACTGCAAGTGACAGAAGCTGAGTGAGTCCATCTCTCCCTAATATGGTCCCTAGTAGCATTAATATTCCTGCGATTATTTAATATGAAAAAAAGATCGTGTATATATACAGAGACATGAATAATGTGGTTACGATTCTGACACTCTCACCAGTCGACCCACTTGGAGTTTCGTGTTTTAACATCCACCACTGTCATGGAACCGTAACTCTAGAATTTATAGGATTAGGGTTAGGGTTATAACAGAAGTAGTTTCAGGTCAAAATGCAGTTACTAGACTTCATTTAAAAGGGAGAATCTTCTAGTCTCTGTGATTAGTATGTGGCTCAAGTACAACCTAAACTACTCAGTTCAAATATGCCTCAAATATAACCATAATCCTAACCCTTGAATGGATTGCCGGTGGACATCTCTCCCATCAGGTTTTTTCTTTCATTCGTCTGTGCTTTCAAATATAGCGATGAGAATCAGCAAATGCATATAAAAGACAGACAGGACATGGATCACATTTTACTTAAAAACTCATTTTTAAAGAAGTGGTTGCATTTTTTTTTTTTTTTTTGTCCACTGACTAATCAATTATTGAGTGCAGCTCTACTAAAAAGTAGGCTAACCAACACTGTCAAATACAACGGAGTAAACATTACAATATTTGCCTCTGAAATGTCATAAGAATAAAGAAGCATAAAATGGAAATACTCATGTAAAGTGCATGAAAACTGTCCTTAAGCAGTACTTGAATAACTTTACTTTCATGTGATGAGGACCTGAATGGTAGATGTTCAAAAATTCATGCACAGTAGAGGAGATTCAACATTACCTTCACAGTTCCTTGCCATCATTTAACACCTCCCCACACACCTCATGTCTTCCACCTCACACCATAAAGGGTAGATGTCAGTTTTAGACTTCAGCGTATAACTAGATATGTCATATCCCTGTAGAAAGGTACAAAATTTATGAAGAACCAAATCTGTTATGTCCCCAAAATAAGGCCTGAGTGGAAGAAAAGTAATTATCTATTCACCCCCCCTCTGTGCTCATCTTTCCACTGTGAGATACCGTCCAACAGACAGACCTTTCTTGTCTTAACTGCTCATTTTATCCAGGATTGAGGCATGGCTGCATGGAGCTTTCCCCTCATGGTTGAAGGAGAAGGAGAGTATTTTGAAGTTAAAATCCACCAGCGGGTCGGCCATCCAGACACCAGAAAGGAGACTGGAGTTCGATTTTGGCCCCGACAGCCTCAGTTGCCGCTGCTGTGATGTTGTAAATATGCAAGGGGCCGGTCAATACATGGGATATATAGGTGCAGGCATGTAGTGGCGTGAGTTGCTGTAAAAATGTCTGTGTTAAATAAAGTGATTCATCTTTCCGATAGAGGAAAAACCTCAGTAGATAACTGATCACCCATGGTCAGCCTTGTAAATGAAGGGGCTATGGTGAAGGTGCCCTTGAGAGATTTGTGTGTGAGCGTGTGTTGGTGTGTGCGTATAACCCAGTGGGTGAGGCAGGCGAAGTAGAGGGAGGTTTGATGTCTCCCACACATAAACCATGATTAACACAGTTGGGTTTCAAAGATCTGAGCAGCGCCAAGAAATAGTGCTTAACTGCACTCTCACAAGTACACACAGGGGCACGCACACATAGACACACGCACAACACACACGAGTACACCCACATTCAAAGACGGGGGAAGACAGACCGAGAGAAAGGAAAAAGGGACCGCTAAATTACCGCTCCGCCGCCATGCCACATGTCTTTAAATATGCCACATTACAAATCATTACGCGCTATTCAGTCTCTCTCTTCAGACAATAGCTCTCACTTCAAAACAATTAGGGTGCAATGACACAAACCCTCGATGAAAGTGGCGCCGTTAGGTAAAAAGACTGAAAATGATACAAATGATTTATGCCGAGACTTGGGAGAGCCACACTTTTCAACAAAAGCCAATTGACCCCCTTCCAGCATCCTCCTCCTCCTCCTCCTCCTCGCCACCAACGCTGCCACCGCCGCAGCCACCGTCGCTGCCCCCGCACCCACACTTGTGTAATTGAACTGTGGCGTAATCTGTCATTCAGTGTCGGGCACTGCCAAGATTTCATTACAATAGCAACTAATGTGAGAAAAGCAATTATTCCACTCCCATAATGCACTACTTCAGCACAACGGTGACCTTTTCCGTCTGTGATTGTTCATTTTCAAAAAGTGTTCTCCGCAGTGAATATACATGAATATCAACACTCCGAGGACAGAATATTTAATCTCACCTCTTGGCTTTTCTTTGTGGGTGGAAGGTAACGAAACTAATTTAAGTTTCTTGAAAATCAGAAGCGTGGATTCTGCGTGCTGATTGAGCGCCAGTGATTATTGGTTACCTTTCGCGAGGAACACTCTTAGCAGTGAATTGGCAAAAATCCCAGATATTCAGATGTAGGAACTCATTTTTTGAAACTCACACTTGTGTTGCACATGAATAGACGTGTCACGTGATACACACTCGTGATGGCCTCACTATGGTTTAAGATACAGTAGGCATAAGTCAAGTCAAGGAAACGCCACAATCTGAAAATACACGACCTCTTCATGCAGCTCTGTCCTCTCAGCCCTAAACGTAGACTGAAGCAAAAATATCACTGGTAGGGGAGCTGCCATGTTGCTTGACAGCCAATTTGCCATCACAGCTGTCAGTCGAAATGCTGAATGGTTTATATGGATTTTTTGCCCAACGTACTCAATATTCTTTCGCCGAATAGACGAAAGAATATTGAGTACTGAAGCTTTAAATGCAGTTTTTAAACAACTGATCCGAATCCTTAAATGCATCACTAGTGTCCTAGTAACAGTTAGACGACACATGCAAAAAGCTGTGTTGGTTGCTCCCAAATTTACACAACAGGATTCTTAACACACAGGATCGATCACGTCTGACTTAAAAATGCATCTGTTTTGTTTGTAGTCTAAGATGAAGTTAGCCTAGGTCAGTGAACCTAACCCTCATGTCATTACTGTGAATTGCGTTGGCTTGTGTAAGGCTTAATGGCGTGAGCATTTTATTTGCATTAGTGACTAAAAATAGATGTGTGTGCAAACTGTGAAATGTACTTAGGACACAAAGTTCAGCCCAACCAGCATCTATACATTTTCTTCGACAGAAAGGTTGATAACAACAAGAAAGATGATGACAATTACTGAGCTGGAACAGTGTTTTCCTTTGTTTAACCCTGTCTTGACAGGAATTAAATCAACTAAGCATTCAATATTATTCCTGAATATTACTCACCCACAACATTTTTTGCTGAACAATGGTGCTTACAGTGCCTCTAGACAGAAACAAGAAAACATCAGGAACGAACATGACCTGCTTCTGAAGTATCCTTCATATCTAGACACTTTTTAGACGTTGCTGGCTTTTAAAACTCAGGACCACTTTACTACAGATGTGTTCATACTGTCTCCACAGTTTAGATCAGTTTAAATAGCTACATTATTATTCAATAAATACAATTTGAGGCAGAAAGTATTTAAAACCTAGTGCAGTTTTTGCATTCAGTGTCTCATCGTATCCCTTTTCTGACGGAGAAGCACATTGATACAGTTCTTTATCCACAAAAACATGTCCTTCTCGGGGGAAAAAAAGTAAGTGTCAAGTATCCAGCCCTGTTGCGCTAGACTCGTCCCCATCATTTCTGTAAAATAATGTTAGCTTCAGAAAACTTAACTGCACTGTGAGTGTGTGGCAATGCACAGCTGTTGGTTATACTATAAGATGATGACTTGGTCAACTTCGTATTATCATGGTGCAGTTGGTTTGTAAAAGATGAAGCTATGAGATGTATTGTAACTACATTTTTTTCCACAAGGAAACATTATAAGAGTTAATATTACATAGAGTGGGCTTTTGCAGCAAAAGGGCATTGTGATTTCAAATTATCATAATTGTGGTTCCAACGCTAAACATGTTATCACAACGGATAAAACAGAGGAAGAAAATGGCCTTAGAATAGAAGCATTAAGTCAGAAACATTGGAGATTTGAATTGAATCGCGTACCTGACACGTTAAACTCGACTCTAACTTGCATTCTGTAACACCCGAGGTGCTGACATTCTGCTCCCCTTTTGATAGATTCTGCATTAAACCGTAATAAGAACATTTAAAATACTTCTCTGGATGGGGAAGAAGAAAAAAAAAAAAAAATCAATCATCATATTGACTTGCTTTCAGCTACAGTTTATGTAAAACAGAAAGTTATTACAAAACTAATGCTTCAGATTCCATTGATTTGAAAGTGGAATTCTTGTTAAATAGAAATGATTCATGTTATGACTGTTGTGCTGCAAAAAACGTGTTTTTTCACTTGCTCCGAGTTACAAGATTGCAGGAAATTCTTCAGACATCAGAACAAAGCTGATAAGGTTTTTAAATATTTTTACACCCTACACGAGTTGACTTGAAAATTCTCTTTGAAGCATGGACTGAATTTCATAATAAAGAGCACCGATTAGCTCATCACTTAATAATCCAATTTGTCTGATGGAACTGCTGAAAACCTTGTATGTCAGTCTACTGGAGAAAATTAATCTTGTAGAGTTTTTTTTTTTTTTTTTTTAATTCACAATCCAACCATAAAACTTCAGAAAGAAGTTTGCTGTGGCTTGAGAATTCTGCTGATGTGACCCAGTAGCGCAATGTAAAGTTCAAAATTTTTAGTTTTCGACCTCAATAATGGCAACGTACTCGGACCAATTGGGGTCATATTGCTCTGGGACCTCTGATGTGTTATCTTCTATCACTTTTGAAACTGCAACTCTATAACACATAGTTTTGCATCTCTTGGGAAATTAACCGCACTGTACATGTTTGGAAGGAAATAGAATTGGCAGAACTGAAGAAGTAGAAACTCCTTCTGGTTGAAAACTCCCTACAAATTTGTATGTGGAAAACATTTAATACATCTTTGGAAAAAAAGGAAAGGAAATTAGTAGCTTTTAAGTAAGCAGTATGGTATATTTAATATTTGAGGGAATGTAGTAGCACTGACTGGTTTGAGATATAACACCATACCTGCATTTACATGGACCTAATATTCCACAAAAGACCATTCAGAATAAAAATGCCCACTTCAATCAGAGGTCCAATCTGGTCCAATCTGGCCCGATTGGAAGAAATTATTAGTTTGTTAATCTGCTCAGAGGAAACCATGTTTTTTTTTTCCCATGTGGAGGTAACATTATGTGACAGGAACTGGTCTGTGGCAACCTTTCTGTCAGAAACCTTAAGAGGGGTCCTACCACAAGAAAAATGGACATTTTCCAATTAAAAAACAGAGAATTTTGGATGATTTTTACTGCCACATCTAAAATTTGGAAAAGCTAGACACACACAAAAAAATGAAAGCAAAAAAGATGATGACCAGAGCTATGAGCCCAGAATGGGCATTTTTAGTAGCCACCGTAGGGGAGGATGAGGTGAAGGGTATTCAGTACATATATATATATATATATATACACACACCAATAGAAGCCACTAACAATTACACACTGAATCTTCAAGCATTGTTGAAGGTCTCATGGGGTCAAATAGGCTTGAAACAGCGAGTTGTGTTTGAAAAGATTAACGAAGATGCTGGAAAAACTACTTCTCTTTCTGGCAGATTATACGCTTCACAGCTTGTCAAAAAACTTCAGATTAAATTCTTTGGGGCATGTAAACACTTCATTTAATATCCATATAAACAGTTACATTGGAATCTTATAATCACAATGATGATCAAGTTGAAGAAATATTGCCCATGTAACTGCAGCAGCATCTGAACTCCTATCTCTCTTGAGAGTTTGTGCCTCTCGTTGCTGTGCAACCTCCTTTTCTTATTCTTCTCTTCTCTGTTTGATTTCTCAGTACTTGTCATCCCAGGCCCCGGCTTGTCCAAGACACTCCGAGCCATTAAATATTCATCCGCTCTCATCAATTGCTCCCCGAGTCCTTTTTGGAGGAGGGAAAAGAAGAGGGGGAAAAAATGACATTGAATTATTCAGGGCCCAATCAGGGCTATTTTTGGCGACTGCTTTGACTTAGATGAGGTGGCAGAGTGGGCCCTACAGTGTTTGTGTGTTTTGATGTCTGTTAACTCAATGTCCATCCCCAGTTGGCATAATTACAGGCATTAAACCATTACACCGGGGTCATCAAATGCCTACTTTTCTCCTGACTGCAATTTTCCATCATTGCCTCATGGCTTGAAGACTTCAATAGACCAACTTAATTGCTATATGATGTTCTGAAAGGAGATTTTTTTTTGTCTTATGTGTAGATAATATGGAGCACGACTGCCCTACGGAAATGTACACCCAGATTAAAGCTTTCCTATATGCCTTGGAGTATATTCTAAAATGTCAAAGCCCTTTAGTCCCGGCATCAAATCAGAAGAGAGTTGGTCTGATCATACAGTTAAAGGCCATGGAGACTGCTTCACAAAGTTCATAAGGCGAGGGAAAGCGCTTTTAAAGAAACAGATCACAAACACAAATCAACATCGTTGCAAAGAACGAGAAAGCTCAATCTCAAGAAGCTCATTTAAAATGGACAGACTGCAGATGGTTCTTCTTTTTTAGGCCATGGAGCAGCATTTCTCACATGAAGGAGTAACTATGATGAGCAGAAAGCAGAAGGCAGAAAGGGGAAACATCTTAATCATGCTTAGTGGAAGTGAGGAGGATTTTCTCTGTGCAGGGTCACGGAGGTCTCACTCCCTTGTCCAAAGATAGTAACATCTGAGACTAATTCGCCCCATAAAAATGTCACTTACTGATAAGTACTCTGAGCTGTGCGCTCATTATTCTGAAAGGATAAGAATGGGCAGTCAAGTGTGAAATTTCACCACTGGCACAAGGGGAGGGTGGACACTAAACTGTCTGCTAAACAGTAAACCCTAAGACCTCAGGCTGCAGTCAGGAATTAAGAGTTTCTGATCTCTGGGTACAAGTGAAAACACTGTAATATGACACGAATATACTGAGCGTAGGATACGGATCTGGAAAAAGTCTGGACCTGATAAATGTGCCTATACCAAATTCGGTATGTGTAGGTGAAATGTCATGCGGGGGCTTTATTTTTGTAAGTTTTGTAGGGGGGCGTTACTGAGCAATACCTGCTGAAACACCTACATTTGACACATCTCCATGTCAACACCATTCAACGAAAACCATTTTGATAACTTTTCATTGCAAAGCTAAAAGATGGCAAAAGGCAAAAAAGGCAAAAAGAGCATATTCAAACAAAAATGGTGGACTTCCTGTTGTGTTTGGATGTGACAGTTTTTATTTACATCTTTTAGGGGGCAGCACAGCTCAAGTCCCCTAAAATCTCAAATATTTTGCCACTTCTGACCCATATGCAAAGTTGCGTTGTATATGCTCCTCCTCTTCCATTTCCATTTCTTGTTTCTTGTCTCATTTAATCCTTCTTCAGTGTAGGAGAAAGTGCATCTCCGTCTCACCTCTCAAACGGTGAGCACAAATGATGTTTTCTTGCAGTTGATTTTGTGTCTTTTTCGATTGATGATCTGTATTCGTTGAGCCTGTACATGGGATCCGTGTTAGGTGGTGACATTAAAGGACAAGGATTTAGTAGGAGAACACCTCTCCCTCACCATTCCCTTCCCAAGGATGTGAGAGAGCCTATGGTGGCTGTCAGTGTAACATAAAAATGCAAAATGTCCTCTGAGCTACTGTAGAAACTTGGCAGCACAACATGATGGGCTCGGTGAAAGAGGACTCGCTCCCTCTCTATATAAATGGCTCATTCAAAGCTAAACAAAACGCAACAGTTTGTGGTTAGAGGTGATTATACGCCAATGAAAACATAATTAGGAATATTATATTCCATTTCTGGAATATACTAGATCCCACTGAATCTTACACATTGGTCCTTCAGTATAAATGTTTATATCAGTGGCCTTTTACTTACACAGCTAACACACAAGCTAATCACTGACTATTGACCGTTTACGTGCTGTAAACATTTTAACCTAGTAGGTTTACTGCGGTAGAGCCATGCAAACTACACAGCAGCCAATATTAACTACACTTCACAGACAAAAGAGAACAGCAAGTCACCAATTAGCTCATGAAATTCATTGTGAGACACATCAGAGCTTCAGCAGCAGTTCATGGAGAAGGTTGCAGGCACCTTGGGTGAGTGTTTATTTTTCCTTGCAATCTTTTCTCCTTTGAATATAAATAGGAGCTGTTGCACATCACTAATGTAGTCACGGCTGGTTTGCTTGCAGCCTTTTGTTTTCCAAGCTGTATAGTTGCTGCTTTTCTGTACTCTGTAAAAAGATTTGTCAACCAGCTAAATGACTGTTGTTTAAATCTTACGTCAGTATGCTGCTACAGGTTTCCCACCGTGGCTCAGTACCCATGTTGAGTTTATTTTTTGATGGGTTACTCAAATGGAGGGCAGGAAGATAAAAGTAGACTAGATTAGAGGGAGGAAAGCCCACACTGCGCTAGCTTAGACGATATTACGAAGGAAAGGTCGAAATAAAATAAAAAAAACGTGTTGGACTTGATCCTCATGTTATGAAAAGGAGCCATTTTCAGCTCAACTGAAAGACGTGCCTGCTGTCAAAGCAATAGATATAAGCTACTACCTCCTTTAAGCATCCTACGATGCCAGACAACAAATGAAAGCATCTAGGCAGTCCCCCATGTTTCTACTATAGCTCATACTTCCTCTTTTCCATTTTATAGCGTGTGGCCTCCAAGGTGCGTTACAGTCATCTATTGTGGACCAGAGTTAATATCCCTTCCGTGTATTTTGCGGCCACCATGGGCTAAGATGTGGGGGTATTCAATTGGCCACAATCTGCAACTTCACCGCTAGATGTCACTAAATATCACACACTGAACCTTTAATATCTGGTGAAATGCCACTAAAAATGTTAACACATATTTAAGTTTTAGTGGTGTTTTAAATCTATCACCTGTGCAAACTCACAAATGAACTGCAAAAATACAGGTAAAACAAACGTTCAAAAAACATTTTTCCAGCATTCTTCCCTACTATGAACAACTTGTACGTGATAAAAGCTCCCTGTTGGTTTGATTGAGGAGAGTGACCATAAATGACGCACATCAGATGCGTTTTGATATAGTAGAGAATCACTTCCTGCCCTCTATCTGCTGTTTGCGCCACAGCAACGCAGTGATGTGACATCAAATTCAAACAACATATAACCCAAAAAAAAAAGGAATTTATACTGTCCAGAAACTTTCACATCGTAGATTCGATCGATATTACTGCACATGGCCTTTTTGATACACAAACCAAACACAGACTCCCAGCACTGAGTTGTTGAAAGCCATTCAATCATCCAAGGACTTGCCTAGATAATAGTATCAACTGGATACACTTTTGTGCAAGTGGTCATGTTTTTCAAATCGTACCTTGTTTAAATTAACCTCTTTTGGTCTTAACATCTGAATAGGCTGCAGACAACAGTACAAACCGCATGCTCCCATTCCACTGAAGTACAGTGACCCCTACCAAGCTCAAATCGATACCTATTCATTTCACTTTATTCCTTTTATGTGTCATTTAAAAATATATTTGCGCCATGGATGTGGCTGAGCGGTTGCAGGCACAATATTCTCCTTTTTACATCGCCAGAGAAGTTCAGGGTTTGGGCTTGTAAATGTGCTTTTATCAGGCTCTACCCTCATAAATTATTTTTAAATGGGAAGAGGAGAGTGTCAGTGGCAATGATGTTCATGGTGTACTATTCATTAATGCCTCCCCCTTCTGCTGCAAATCATGTCCAACCTCAGAGCTAATTATTTAACAGAAACCAATAGATCAAAGCGTAACCTTGCTGCTACGGTGTCACGCATACACAAAGGTTATTCACAGGTCAAATATTCAGCAGCTTCATCGTCAGTGGAGGGGGGTCACATGGAAATCACGTATGGACGGGGGTGCCATCTGTATGCGAGGGGAGGGGGGGGCCGAGGTCATTTGGCATCAGTGAGCAATGAAATTCCCGACCATTCCCTGAACTGCCCCCCCGCACCCGCTTCTCTCTCTCTCTCTTTGGAGCTTCCCTCCCCCAGCCCTGAGTAATGAAAACAATTAACATCTCTAATTACCATCCTAAATCAGCGCTCAACACGCTACCCATTGATTTGATAGACTGCCTGAGTTACGAGTTGCTCCCAATCGAACAGCGTACCGCGTAAAAAGACTTTACTGCGGGGCGATTGAGCCTGCCAGCCTCTCGCAGGGTAAATAAATCTCTGCAATATGGCCACAGAAAGCCCTGTCATCAACTCAGAAAGGTCCGAGGGGACACTTGCGTCTGGCAAACGCCCACGGTGCCCAAGTGTTAAAGCTGATTGCCACGAGGTAATGGTCTAATCACTCAGTATGAATCCAGCTCATCAATTCATTCATCATCGCAGCAAATGATATTTGTAAATACCACGCTTGCTGATGAATACAGGTATTCATCATGTGTCTCAGCTGAGGCGGACTGATACAAGCGCTTTTTGTATTCCGGGAGGCTCTCAGTGGGGGACTGAACGATACACGCAGAGCCCAGGAAAAAAGAAAAAAAAAAAACATGACCGACAAAGAGCATCTGCCTGTCACAATACTAACTCGCTTCTGCAAATGTTTTCTCCGCATTTACCAGTACTGCTCACGGTGGAGGGCGGAGCTCCGAGTTACAACCCAGAAAAACTAAGACAGAGCATCAATGTTTAACAAGAGCGTCGGCCCTGTTTTATTAAAAGAGCAGCAGGGTTTTATTAAGCAGAAAACATGTTGAACAAGATGAAAGAGGGGCCATCTTTTCCTCATTGTGTATCTGAGGCTCAGGAGGATAAAGGGGTGAAGAGAAAGAAACAGCAGGAGATGAAGACAGAAAAAGGCAATCCAATCAGCAGAATAAAATGGTGCTATTGTATGTTTCTGCAAACCATGGATACATATAATTTCGACATTTCTGAAGCATAAACATGTTTTATATGTTTCATTTTACTGGAACCTGAAGAACAACATCCAAGCCCAAGACTCAAGTTATAATAAATCAGTGTTTTTTTCTTGGTTTTGATACCTTTAACTTTAACATCGTCAGTTGTGTTTTAAGCCTGACACTTGACCAGTATTGTATTTTCTGGTGAGGTCAAACTGTATAATCTCATCTCGTTTCATATGATCATTTCTACACGCATGTATATGTATATGCATGTTATGTTTTCTCCTCTCATGGTGCTTTCCACAAACAGTTCCACTAACAAGGCCGTCAAAGGGTTTGTACGCAAATGTTTCGTCAACTTTTGTGGCCCTCCATAGTCTGTTTTGTTCTGCCGTAGTCCCATAACGAACTAACAAATTTAGAGATTGTATGTATCCATAGTTTGCAAAAAATGTATAAGGGCAATATTTTTCTATTGACTTGAAAAAAAGGAGTAAAGGGCAAAGGAGGAGAGTGAGCAGGAAGCATCTTCTTCCCCCTTCACCTTTATTTTTCTGGGGTGTGTTGTAGAGGAGATGTAGCAGTGACAAGAGAAATGTTAACTGGCCTGTATTTTGGAATAACAATCCCCGGCGCTGGCAGGCAGATAGCAGGTGACAAAGCCTCCCCTGACTGAGGCACGCAGGAGAGGGATAAAAAATGAGCCGGCGCCCGTCCTCCCGGCGTGACCCACCTCTCATTGAGCACCAACACACATATACAAGGGAACAAACAAATAATGCAAATAGCAACATGTCCCGATGACTTTTCTGAGACAAATGCACGAAAGAGGAAAAAAAAAAAAAAAAAAAGCAAATGCCTCCCCAGCATTCTTATCTGTACCTTCGTTGTCTGAGATCAGATGCAAAACACAGTGAAAGGATTAAGCTGTTTGCTGTTGTGAACCCCTGACTGATCATGTACGATATGGTATCTTCCTCTATTGCAGCTGATCTGCTCCTAATAACAGGTAAGTACTGTGCAAAAAGCCTGACCCACCAATCGACCCGTGTCCTCGCCAAAAGGGGGAGGGGGCGGCTGTGTGGGATCAGCAGAAAACATGCGAGAACCTGAGTGTACAACGTGTTCAAGAAGACACAATCGTGCACACAGGCAAAGACAATAGCAATTTGGAGATAGCATCTGGGCAAGCCCCGGACCGCAATCTCCTCGACATGAGTGATGTCCGCTCATTTCCCCCGGGGGATAAAACAAGCCGGGGAGTCTCGCTGCAACTTCGACCACAAGGAGGAAAATCATTGAGTGCAGAGCTGTAGTATGGTGTCCCCAACTCCTGTGGGGGGGGATATAAATAAGGAAAAGCATATTGACCAAGATATGGAACGCTTTCAAAGAAAATGAATATACAGTAAGGTATATTCTGTGGATGCTACTTTCAATGACAATCAATACAGGAATAAAAAAACGTCAAACAACAGCGAGCAGAGAGGTCACGGGGAAATATGGCTATGGGATGTCCAAGCTGATAACAGAGCCATGGTGTACAATGCTGACATGGGGGAATATACATAGAGAGAGGGAGGACAAAGCATAAATCTTCTAACTCTGTCTCTGTCGTCTGCCAGTGAATGAGAATCACCGACCAGAGGAACTGTGCTTTGTGATTTAGATCAGGCAAAGTGCTTTCTGCAAATTTGCAGTAATTGCTGTTGTCCATGTGTTCGACGCTGCCATCGAGGCATTTTCATAGACAGAAATAAAAGTTTTACAGTTGTTGCCGACAGAGCTTTTTTCACAGCAGACGCTTTGGCTCGTCTCAGCAGGAAAAACACAGGTGATCATGAGAACAGTAATGATGGACCTGTTCTATTTAAGTGTCCCGGAAAAGCCATGAGAGTGAGCCAGCGGGCACAAACGGAAAAAAAAACAAAAAACCCTGGAACTGATGCATCATGGAAGGCAGCCATTGTGAATTAAAGTAATTACACCTGTTCATTCTCTGCCATAACAAGTCAAAATGTCTGCTGTGAAAAAGACAGTCTGAAAGTGAGTATCTAGAGAAAACGTCAATTCTGTAACCTCAAACGAAGGCAACAAATACACACCGTTTCTTACATTAGATGCTTTGTTCATCGGGAAAGCACGTCAACAGTTCTATCCTATTTATTGTGTCTTGTAAGATTTATAGACACTAAATATTTTGTTCTATTGTCTTAGTTTGATGCCGCTTTACTCTATTGTATCATTTTCATTTTACAGTTTTTTGCCGATTGCTGACATTCTGAAAGTGAATGCTCAGACAATAGCCTCAAAACCTTCACTTTTGTAACCTCAAACAAAGGCAACAAGTACACATTTTCGGCTTTGTATTTTGTTTACAATGCTGCATTTCTTGCAAAACACTACACGCTGTTTCTTCCTTTAGACACTTTGTTCAAAAATGAAACCTCTTGGGAAAACACGTCAATATGCTCGTATTTTATTTGTTGTTACTTTTTGTGAAGTTTTATCCTATTTTTCCTCCGTTTTATGATTTATATACATTGGTTATTTTATTAATAATAATCTGTTTTCTCATTTTATTGTATTTATGTTCTTTTACTTCATTTTATTACTTTTTTTTCTATTTTATAGTTTTTACAATCCATTGATACATTTTTTTTTGTCGACCACCACACTGTAATTTTGCTGTCATTATTTTTGCTTCTGGGAACTTATATATTGTCCTATATAAGGTCCTGTAAATCTGTTGTGCTGTGTTTTTGTTGCTGCAAAAACATAATGGCAAAAAATGAAAAGTGAGCATAGATCTACTGCACCTGAACAACCTTTCCACAGAAGGCTACATCCAAACATTTAAAACGTACACAGCACTGAAGGCAGCAGTGTTCCTATAATACATCAATGTGTTGTTGCTGCTTTGATAGAGCCATTTAAACGGTGCGTGCGTGGATCATTTCACTGCAAATGAAACCAGATTGTCAGGTTTGCATTGCACAGTTTCATTTTGGCACGAGAGATGTTTATTTCCCAGTGTCGTGTCGTATTTGGCTTGTGTGTCGAGTTTTGCCACATTGAGCCAAATTAGTTAGTTCTGGTTCTTGATTCTGATTGGCTGAGCTGGGTTCAAAGCTGTGGTGAAATACTAATAATAACACCGACTGGTGGCCGCAGCAGTATTACTTTGCCATAGACATGGTTTTAAAATGTTCGAGTTTTGATTTATGGGTTGAGGGGAAACTGCTAAAAGATAGGAAAACTGAAGTGGAGAGAAGTGGAGCAGGGACACGGCAGACAACAGGGATTGCAAGACACAGCTGAGACCATCGAGGAGGGAAAAGACACAAGGCAGGAAGTAAAACACACGAGGAAGTCAAATTACAAAATTAAACAGGAAACCAAACACGAACCGTGAGAAAGATACAAAGCGGCGACTGTTAAATTGGC
>JAPQRN010000013.1:11322679-11340799 GCA_037367275.1 Coranthus polyacanthus
CTTTCACGCTCTGTCTTTCACTTTGCTGTTTGTGTTTTATGTAGCTTAAAGCTCAGCTTCAGTTCAGAGGTTTTCAGCTGGTTCAGGTCTGAAATGTGGAGTGGTCTCTTAATTTTTTTCCACGGTGCATGTCTATAGTTTCACCCATCGCCCCTCGCGCTTCCCCAGCTCAACCATCTTGTCCAAATATGGTCACTTCTGTCTGCAAAAAGCCAAGATGGCGACTACCAAAATGCCAAACTCGAGGCTTGTCCACAAACAAATGATGTCACATTCACTTCTTTTATACAGTGTATCATTAAACCCCAGAAAGCCAGATAAACCTCTAAACCTTTCATTTCAAACGTGCGACTGAGCCTGACGGTGCAGTTCGACCACAGATAAAGATAGACAACACATCAGCTCACATCACATCATGTCATATATACACCCTTCTGCTGCCTCTCCCAACAGCACCGGGGGGGGTGAAGAAAAGGGGGTTTCAAAGGCTCAGCCGAGGGAGGGGCGATGGGAGAGCCGAGTCAAACGTGCTCCCACTGAACGGAGAGCGGAGTGGAGGGAGGAGGATCAGGACGGGGAGAGTGGAGTGTGTGTGACCAGCTTTCTGCCGGGTTCTGTGCCAAGTTTGTCTCTGTATATTGTTCTCTCTCTTTATCTCCGTCTCCCTCCCTCTCGTTTTTGAAGCCACGGTAAACACAGGTGTTTTTGCCTTTACTCCAGGGGCCCCTGGCTCTCGGAGGGATATTGAAAAAGTCTCCTGCAAAGTTCCCTTTTTTTTTTTTGTTAACACTGCTGTCTTTGCTCACCACCTGTCTGTGTGGGGGGCATTTTAGGACTTCTATATCCTCCACCTATTTTTAAACTCTTCTGCAGTTTGAGTGACATACTAAACGTCTTTTACTGTCCAGCTGTCCTGATCCGGAGGGGTGAGGCTGTGGTAGACGCCTTCAGCTGTTGCCGTGCAGTCACTACAAAGAGCAGTGGTGACTGCTTGGGGATGTTTTGCCCTGATTTCAGGCTGAATAGCCAGATGTTTGGTGCAGCTTGTGGAAAAGGCGCCGTTAATTTGTTTTTGGTTTTCCTCAAGCACCCACATTCTTTTGGTCTCCATGCAACTGGATGTGATGCTCGTTACAATCAAATATTAAGTTCTTTTCTTTATTTTAATTTTAACATCCTCTCTTTTCGTGGACCCTAAGCTAGGGATAGGGTTAGGCTTAGGGTTATAACATAAGAAGTGCAGAGAAAACTGAAGAATTCTCACTCTGATGTTTTGTTGGGTTTCTTCTCTGTATAGTATTTTTAAGTCTGTGGCCTTAATTTGTGAAGTGCCTTGAGATAAGCACATATTGGCGCTATATAAATAAAACTGAAATGAATTGAACTGAATTGACTCTTCTCCATGGCAACGGCTGATCATGCTCTTTGGCATTGTGGTATTTTGACCCATTCTGTCAAAAGAACCGGAAAACAATTGAAAAGAAATCTGAAATCATACAAACTGCATATCAACACTTGTGTTTGGAGAGTCAGGTAACTATGTATTCTACACAACACCGATGACCCCATTGAAACAAACAACTGAGACGGGAACAGGTTTCTCTACCTCACTGCAAATGCCTGCAAATGTGACTGTATTATGTCGAAGTGCCATGGGAAAGGGGTATCCGCGAGCTCCGACTGTGTGCGTGTGCATGCTTTGGTGCCAGCACAGAGGCCTGGCACGAAACAGGTAGAGCCACCAACTGGGGCAGATGCACTGGGGCATTGTCCATCTGGCCACATTGGGCAGGACAGGTGCTACCTGTCAGCAGTTAAAGGGACAGAGAGGTACACAGACAGAGGCCTGTGTAGCAGCTATTGTTCAGAATGTGATGTATAATTAAGAGGAAAGCAGGTGCACCATATGGGGAGGGGGGGTGGACAGGAGCCCTCAAAAATGATTGACCCATTAAGTCATTTATTAATAGAATATTTTATTTCTAATGTAGTTATAAAAGAAATGGTTTCTCTGTTCTTTTCGTACTTTTTGGCAACAGCCAGACATGACCGGTACACTGTAGAAAAGGACTAACAAGAAGTATTTCTGGGAAATGAGCCTCATTTTTTAGAAAAAAACGATCTTGTCAAGCATGGTTTTCATAAGATAAGTAATGTCACTTTAAGTAAATAAGCCTAACTTTGTCTTAATGTGACATTCCAGCTAATGTTGAGCTTAACCAGAAACAAGCTAAAACAATGGTTTATTTAATATCCAAACAGAGGAACAAGAATATTTCTTTGTTTTAAAAATGAGACCACTTACACAGCTTCTTGATTTAAGATATTAATAAGAATTAAGTCTGTCTCACATCACTGTGTTTTCGTCGTTTGTAATAAGCCCAGCTTGATTAAACCTCTGCAGTTTATCTAGTTTTTTTTCTTTTTCTCTCCCAGGGGCTAGACTTTAATGTTCATTTCAAGAAATCCAGCCAAGTGAAATGCGCTTACCCCACTGGCAGATTTTTTATTTTATTTTTTTTGTTTAATGTGACAATATGGTTATATTTAAGAATATTTGGCTTCTTTCTAGTACGGCTGTTTTTTCGCAGTGAGACGAGGAGTGCCGTGGAGCATCATTTCTCTGCTTTCTAAAGAAAAATCTGCCTTCAAAAAATGAATAGAAAAAAAAAACAAAAAAAGAGGGGGGGGCGACGCTAAGTCATCCAGTTTTTCCACAGTGAAGTTCGGATGAAGTCTATGAGCGGTGGACATTAACTCAGCTTCACATATGGAGAAAGGCTACACTTGCTTTTGCTTACCTAACATTAATTATCTTCACAGAATGAGTGTTTACATTTCGCTCCTCTTTTAGCTGACACTGAATCAACGCAGGCAAACTTTTAACAGCTGTTCATACTAAATCAGCTGCTCGTGACGCTGCCTGGTGCCAGGCCCGACAGATGCCGCTTCAGGCTGAGCGGCCTCATACCCCTACCAATGAACCAGCCCTACTCCCGACTGAAGGTGGAGCCGAGCCGCATTGTGTTGAATGACATGTCATTTGGCGTAATTGCAGGGGAATAAGAATCCAAACAATGTACACAATGATCATTATATAAAGAAAACAGCCTTGAGCCTGTATTGGAAGCAGGAGGTAAATGTATATTTATGGTAGATTTATTTAAAGTTATTCATTAGTGTGAAATGCACAGCATGTAATTCCTCCCATTAGTCTCGATTAAAACAAGGAGATGTTTTATTTCCACCACCACTCTGTTGTGACATGGCACAGGCAGAAATCTTGTTAGCAGAGGAGGTAATGCATGACAGTTTCACATTATGTTTAAAGATGTACATTCAGGTTATGTATGACATTTCATTGTAATGAAATAGCCGCAAGTAACATTAAACATTAACACTGGCAAAGGGAATATAACACCAATGACAGGCGACCAAGTCAAACATTGAATAAAATAACAGAGGACTCAGAATTCTAACATTGTTGGAAACATTTGATATAATGTAAGTGCACAAGTTGATAAACTATATAACACAGGCCTAGTTGTTTTTAGATTTTTTAAAAGGTTCAGTGATGAAGTTGTAGACTGAAACCTACTGAATACCTCCCTTACCCTCCCCTACGGTGGCCACAAAAAACACAAAAGACCCAAAAAACACAAAAGACCCATATTGTCCATTCTGGGCTTTTTGGTTATGCGGATATTAACTCTGGTCCACACTCAAACATAGTAGTAGTGTCGTCGAGATAAAGCACTTTAATGCTGGATCCCACCTATCACAAAATGGAAAAAAAAAAGAGACAAAGACGGAGTCTGTTTCAAGGTACTGTAGAAACATGGTGGACCCGACCCATGGAAAATCATGGGTCAATTCAAAAATTCTGTGTATTATATTACATTTTGTGCTCTCTCGACCTTTAATGCAGAAATGTTCCATAATATTTTACCATTTTACCATTAAACTTATATTATAAACTGTAAAAGACAACCTATTTCTTATAGAGGTTATATTCAGATTTCCAATGCATGCAGAAGAATTGTATGAATGTCTAAACAGTGGTATATTTTCAGGGCTGATGTGGCCTATGGTGCTGGGGTGCTAGGGAAAGAATAAAGGTGAGGTGTTGAATGCATCCAATATACTGTATATATATATATATATATATATATATGTGAACACCTGCATAATTCACCTCATTACCTTGTCACTGTCTACCAGGCAGATTCTCCTCGTTATTTGCAGAGATAAAGGGAACTAACAGCGGGCGGTGTTAGCCAAAGCTCAGTGAGCTCACCACAAACCTATCTGGTGTGAAACAGCAGAGCTCAACAAAACTGGACACTAAATTGGCAATCAGTAGGAAACTCCCCCCGGTCCATCAGGCTCACAAACACCTGTACGGCCCACTTTCTCTACCTTTGCCCTGTCTGTCAATTTGCGCAGCACCTCTTCATTAGGTGGGCGCTGACGTGGCAACTCCTGGCCTGAAAACAATGTTGATACTCATCATTGCTGCTAACAGATTTCAGACTGGACCACTCTTAACCTGGGGAGCCAGTTTGCCGGAGTTATTTTCTCACTCCATTACATTGCAAATAGAAAACAACAGTGTGTAGTGAGTTTGCTTTACACAATGCAGCCCCTGCTACAAGCGAGTTGGCAGCAGTCATGCATTGTTGTGACTGCTTGTCTTTCCAGGCTATTTCCAGAAGTACTTTAAACTGCGCTCCAGTCAATGTGAATGGTGCCATGAATACATTTCGAGGGCCGTGCTGCCAGATGCTTTGCAAAAAGGCGTCGGTCCTGACTCGCGCAGCGGCACTCGCACTCAATCTATCTATCTTTCCGGGGGACTGAAACAGGCACGGTGCTATCAGTGTGTATCATTTCTGCCTCACATCCATCAGTGAGCTGCTGTTCGCTAACCGCCCTGTGAGAGCACATGGCACTTC
Source organism: Coranthus polyacanthus (assembly GCA_037367275.1). Taxonomy (NCBI): domain Eukaryota; kingdom Metazoa; phylum Chordata; class Actinopteri; order Kurtiformes; family Apogonidae; genus Coranthus; species Coranthus polyacanthus. The sequence continues at coordinate 11,327,635 of JAPQRN010000013.1, forward strand.
CCCTTCCACTTGTGCGCGGCGGTCGGCGGCAGCACGGCAATTTGCCTCTGATTGTTTCCCATTTTCCCTTAGCAAGTTCGAGCTCGGACGCAGACGGAGGCCAGGAAGAGGGAGGCGGGTGAAACACGGATGGCTAAATGGAACACATACACAAGTGCGCACATACAAACAGACTGAGCCGAAGTAGAGGCCATGTGCCACGAGGCCATTTTTCATCATATTATGACCGGGCACAGAGAGCTGAGTGCTAACACCAATGACCTGTACAACGGGTCACCATTACAGAGAGCATGTGTGTGTTTGTGTGTGTTGGGGTTTTGATTTTGCTGTTTGGGACTGCACACGTGCATCAGCGTTTGTGCAATAACTCATCCGCCTGCCTCGGAGAGCGGAGGAGCTATTTCTGCTCACAGTCATTACCATCACCGTCAACATTGCCTCCTCCATGACTGCCCCCCCCCCCAACTTCCACACAACCCAGGAATCTTATACACACACACACACACACATGCAGCTTGTTGTTCTTCAGGTCAGAGGAGAGTCCCTAAAGTGTGGATTCATTGGCAGGCAGTGTGGATAACAGGAATTGCAGGGAAGTCCAAAAAGGGCCTATGTAATGCACTCTAGCACTATAGATAGAACATGGCTGAGGTCCTCACTCTGCTGTTTCACATACTCGACTTATGATAGCCGGTACTGCCAGGAAGAGACTGCCCTCCTGATGATGTGTTCATAGGTCGTCTGAGCAACCCGTTTATTATGACCCATAGTTACGTCCTGTTGTGTTAACAACATCCAGCAGTTGTACTTCAAGTTGTCATATTGTGACATGTAAGTGACAAAACGGAACGAGGCCAGTCTGGTAACAGTGTTATATTGGGACACATTTAGTGGGAGGAAGCCGGTGTTGATATGGTGGAATAACAAAACTGTGGACATAAAGCTCCAGTATGTGAGATTTAGGAGGAAAGTCACACAAAATGAGCCGTTTATACCTACAGACGGAGTGCGTCGCCATTCACCACGTGGAGTCGACACGTTTCTGCGGTAGCTCAGAACAGACTTCCTTTTTCTTCTCTTTTTTTTTTTCATTTTATAGCAGGTGGCATCCAAAGTGAAGATACATTACTGTCTCTATGTTTGAATGTGGACCAGAGTTAATATTCCATTAGCTGAAAAAGCCAGAACAGACAAAGCAAACACTGGCGAACGACCAGTGTCCCATTTCAAACCAAATGTAAATGCAGTTACTTTTAAACCGTGTCCGTGTGTTTGTTACTGAAACCACGGCAACACTCGTCATGTAAGATACTTATTTTGATCCACGTGATCTTTCCCTGACCAAGTTGTTTTCCTGTCTAAACCGAACCTTAGCTTTTGTCTTTGTCATTATAAGCATATTGAAGATGGCCATGTAAGATTCTTATTTTAGTTGTTTATGTTGTTTGATTGCCTTAACCTAACCAAACCATAATCATATTATATTGTTATTGAACCAGAATCTAAACCAGTTGTTTGCTAGCCACCAAAAAACAAGAAACAAATACATAAAACCTGTCACCTTGGCGTTCTATGAGAGACAAATGTCTAGAGGCGTTGAGAATATTTTTCTCAGATGGAAACGGTCTCTTCTGTCTTCTGTGTGTGTTCATGTGTTAAATGTTAGACTACCTTTTGGCCAGGATGCAGGGGTAACATCCCCAATAAAGCTGATCTTCGCTTTTTTAAATTACACATGAATTATTTGGCTTCTAAATTGAACACAAACGGTATTTCCTTTTTCAAAATGACCGATAGCACAGATCTAATACGTATGAGGTCTCTGTGGATCCTGTGTCTGACAAAATGATAACTCTCACAAGGATTATATTTGAAGAGTGAGTTGAATAATTGAACTTCAGGTGCTATAAAATGAAAATGTAGCATATAATCACACATTTATTTAATAGGAGGGATCAAGAATAAAGCTCTAGTCAGGCTCCTATGCGGGCAGCACTGCTATTTACAGTCTTTTTACAAGTGTAATCCACTTATTAATTGATAATAGGAGCAGTAATGCCTTATCAGAGGATTAACTTGAAGCACCTAACAGTATGCATGTATCAAATAGGAGACAGGGTTGGTTCTCTATCAAGGCTTTGGACAGAGACATGTGTTCACAATGTGGGCTAAACATAAGCCAGTCCGGCCATGACCTCCAGTGACCCCTATCACTGCAATAATAGCACTGGAATGAATTGTTAGCATGTTTGCTAAATTAAACCTGATCCTTTCTCAGGGTTTTTTTTTTTTTTTTTCCATTGTGGTCCAGCAATGGGCTTTGTTGTCCTGATAAAAAACAAACATTAGTTGCCAGGAGTTTTAAATGATGCCATATGGGAGGATATCTCTGAGTCTGTGCTAGAGTGTGCGTTTGTGTGAATGCGAATGTGTGTGTGTCCACAGTCGCAGCAGCAGCAGCAGCCGGCGCAGCAAGGCTCTTTCAAGTCGACAGCCAAATAAAGTTAAAGGCAGTTAGATAGTGAGAGAGGCACACCGCCAGAGGTCACACCGCTTTGGATGATAATCTGTCTACCCTTTCATTTTTTTTTTTACAGTTTTCAACCATACCACCTTAAATGGAGACAACCCATGTACAGGTTATTTATATCAGGACTGTCTGCAGACATAGGAGGGGGGGGGGGGGATCTTGGTTTGACCAGATTAGCGTCATGTAAGAGTAGATTTAAAAAAAAAACAAAACGTTGGGTTTAAAGACAAAACCTTACATTTCTGCCAGTGTACAGCTCGCAGTACTGTTAAAACGAGCATATGAGAATAAGAAAAAAAAAAAAAACAGAGAAGGGACGGCGGAGAAGTGGCCAATTTTCTGCTAAGTGTTCTGCAGTCATCTTTTATGAAGTGACTTTAAGGAGATGCAAGAGCGATTAGTGGAAAAAAAGTACAATCGACAAACATGCTGATGCCTGTGATTGCCTGTGTAATCCAGAGAGAGTGTGCTAAAGCTATTAAGTGCTATAAGATATACAGAAAGAACAAATAAATATACAGATTGAACTCTAGGGAACATTAAAGACAGTACTAGCTGTTGAAGATGTTAATAACCACCCTTATGGTGTGTATTAGCAGTGCAATAAGGTTAAACTAGGCTACTTAGCTGCTGTTTTATATCATAAAGTAGTTGCTGCATCTTGACTATTTTCTGCTTAGTCACAGTTGTTCTTGCACAGGTACACAGAAATGCAAACGAGCCAGAGTAGTGGTGGTGGTGGTGGTGGGGGGGGGACGTGGCCCGATACCAAGAGTCAAATGAAGCTAATAGGTTGAGCGTCCTGTGAGATTTGAGTTTGCTTTGGTCACAGTGCACACATTGCAGCTGTAGAATCCTGTACTGTGTGCATCCTACAGACGCCCGCAGTGAGGACAAAACAGGAGATAATTAGGTAAATATTGGACTTTTGGGTCTGCAGCGCAATTATTTCCTGTAAACCACTTGAAACAGGCTGTCTGGAGCAAAGTGACAGACAATTTAGGCTTTTGTTCATGGTTTTAACAGCTTGATAAAAGGCTTAGGTGGACATACAGACACAGTCTGATTGACAATCATGCAAAGAGCTGCTGAAGGTATTTGTTGCATAAGTATTACTTAAGTCAGTAAAAAAAAAAGAGTTCAACTGGCCAAACAGATACCGCTGTTTAAAACGCAATTATATTCAATGTGCAAAAATAGAAAATAAAGACACGAAATACCAAATGCCAAATATTACTGTTACTGTATGCAAAAAAACAAAAGATGCAGTGGTTTTCAGACCTTGAATAATGCAAAGAAATCAAGTTGATTTTTAAACAACACAATCATAATGTTTTAAAAAAGGAAGACTTGTGACCGTTCATCTTCCTCCTGATCACGTTCGAGAAGCTTTTGATTTCATCGAGTCTGGAAATTTGGAGTTGTCTCTGTTTTTTTCCCCAAACTGAAGAGTGACAGTTTTTATTTGAATTAAATAAAAGGGAGGCTATTAAGTGTATTTTATGGTGAAATGATATGGAAAAGCTGTCATTATACTAAGTGTTTTTGCAGAATATTATTTCATAGTGTCAGTCTTTCATCCCATGACACATTTCACTGACATTTTGTCATAATTAGTGTAGGAATTCTTGATTTATGGCCAAAGTGAGGGCACAGTGTCCTTGACCTCTAACCTTTGAACACCAAATTCCAGTCAACGAGTCCAAGTGGATGTTTGGGCCAAACGCGAGAGTCATGAAATATCGTGTTCACAAGAAGAGGATGGACGGAAAAATCATCTGACTGTGCAAATCGCAGTATATGTGTGTTTTTTTTAATGGACCAATGACATGAATTTGTCAGAATAGTTGATTAATTTTAAGTCAAGCAAAGCATATAACGCAGTGGGGACACAACAGACAAGGGGGGGATTAAACTAATGTTTCACAAGAACATAAAACTATTTTTTTTTTCATTTGAATAAAACAATCAAGTTTTCCACAATCTTAATGCTTGATAAGTCTTAAATTGGCTTATGAGGATAAGTGTTAAAAGACAAAAATCCCAATAAATAAAGGCTCAGAAAGTTCTCCTTAACTACAATAAACCCAGACGATAATCCGCCCAGTCCAGCAGTGAACCACACTACTAGAGTTCATAAAAATCAGATAATTGAAAAGCCAAAGCCTCACCTCCTCTCATAGCTCTACTCCTTTCAACCCCTGCCAAGTGCAACTGCAAGCGAGCAAATACAAATCTCAGACAGCTTTTAATAATTTATTTGCCCGATATTGACTCTTATTCCATTGTGTTTTTTCGCAGCTCATTAGAAGCTGGCCGGCTTGGCACAGTAATTGGTCAATAGGGGTTGATAGATGACCACGAAGCCTGAGCTGCAGGAATCCTTGAGTGCGAGAGAATAGTTCCCTCCGCAACTCCTTCTTTTACTTCATTTATTATGCGAGGTTGCTTTGGGGAACTTTTCCCAATGCCATTCCTCCCAGGAGCATTGAAAGTTATATTGGCTGCAAGAGAAGGCCATACATTCAAGATGGATGGATATGAAACGAGAGTTACGTAAACTATATAGAAATGGCTCTGATAGCACCACCGACAGACATAACTTTTGCAAACTGTTATTTTGACTTATATATGTGTGCTTTTGCTAACCTTTTTTTATTTTATTAGGGACATTTCATATTCATAAAGTATCATTTCTTAATACATCACCATCTTTTAAGCTATATTTATTTGAAACTGAATGCAATTTTGAGTCTAACTAAAGAGTTAGTTTGTCTGATTGGTTCTGTTAATTGAACTGGCATGACTTACTCCTTAGATGAGAATTTAAATCTGCAGAATAAGTGTAATTCACAGACATTTCCCTTTGCAGGATCCAGGTCCCTGTGTCTATTCACGGTCGATGATATTGTGCAAAATAATAATAAAAATGTTGTCAGCGCCGCTTGCAATGGAAATCAATGAGGAAACCTTGAAACATGTTTCCTCGAACACACCTGAGTCTGAGAGGAATAACAAGCAGCTACAAATAGAGCGAGCAAGCAGGAGGATATATGTCATATATCATAACAGGCAGCAAAGACAAAAAGCAAACTGTACCACGTTCAACAGAATAATGAGCGCTCGCAGACAAAACATTCGTGATATCCATGGCGACCAGACAGTGGGAAAAGAGCTACATGCACACGAGTGAGTGCAAGCACACACATACACTGACACACTCCAGGAGATGACACAGTCAAGTACTCACTGTTCTGTTCAATCTATAAATTCCTCCCACTGAGCTGTGAGTGTTCTTGCCTCGGTCCTCCTCCCTGCCATCCATCATGCCTCCAACCCCCCCCATTGTCCCTCACCTCTTGTCCTCCAACATGAACCCAAGAGAGGATGCACAGTGTGTGTGTGTGTGTGTGTGTGTGTGTGTGGATGTGTGCTTCAAGGTGCAATGGCTTGTGACGGTTGGGAGTCTTAACCTGGTCGCCACCCTGCTGGTGTTACAGGCCCACCGTTCGAACTTCTACTGTAATGCACACAATTAACCCGAGTCTGAGTGCGCACACATATGCATGCGCGATCATTCCCCGACACAAAACAATGCCCCAGGTCAGCGCTCCGTGCCCAGCAGGGTCTGCCCGGGGGCAAGCTTTTGTCGCCGGGATAGGGCCGGAGGTGGACAAAAGAGCGAGTCGAAGCCGCAGAGGGCCCTGACCATCCGTCTTCTTAATGGCCCTGTCACATTTCATAATAGATTTTAATTCAGCTATGTGCCACGCAAGGGGAAAACGAGGCCTTTATGATCCGACGACAGCCCGAACAGCGGGATGTGGCTCGAGTCCAAGAGCAGTGGCTCAGATCAGAGGCAGCAGAGAGTTGGTTCACAGGAGCCGCCACCAACAGGCAGCTTTGTGGTAATCAGAGCTTAGGACAGCTCAATTTAAAAAAGCTAAACTTCTCACTGAAATAAGTAGAAGATTAAATTATGGCTGCAGGATATTGGGGGGGGGGGGGATTATTTCTTAAACAAAAAGTTTAAGAAATAATCATGATTGGGGTGATGTTGTACAGGAATGCATAGAAAATGAAAATAAACAAGAAGGTGAGTTCAATGATGCATCCACATTCCATTTAGCATTAACATTACCTGCCTTCCATTACCGACATTACATTTTCATTTAAGCTGCATTAGCACTGAAAACTACTTACTTACCAAGGCTCACATCTAACTTGAAATAGAATCATGATGACTTAAACGAGTTCAGATTCCTACTACAGTAACTCAGTGAAGTGCTGGTGGCTGCAGACCTGCCTTTTCCTGTTTTGCACATGCTTTACTGAAGCGAAGACACAAAACACAAGGTTAGATATCTTATGTGTTATTAGGACAAGTGTAACAATATTTGCGGTTCATTATGAAACTGCGGCAGGACAAATTTGACTATCATCACAGTTTCTATGACTCATCTACAGGAGACGTGTCTCACAGAACGTAATTTACGCCAATTTAAAAGTCCTTCACGCAGAGTTTGTTGCTACTGAGAGACATGAGGGCTCTGCACGCACAGCGAACCACCAGCCACAATCATTTCTGATCAGTTTATCAAACAAAGCAAAGCAAGTCCCACTTCTGCTCCTGCTACTCCTTGCTAAAAATAGGAAGATTTGTTTGCAAAAAAAAGGAAACCAAAATCATTTGTATGGAATTACTTCAGCAACAGAACAGATAATATTGACTCAAAACAGGTACCCTGTCGCCAGTGCCTTGCGATTCTAGCCACAACACGAGGCAACGGCTCATTTGTTTTATGAGTGAAGCTTTGTATGGTGAGTGCAAAGACAACTCTGTATGCCATCCAAAGTAAAAAACTATTGCGGATGCTTTTGCCAGTGTTGCACCACATTAGAAAGGTTCCGAATTCAAGTAATCTGGTGAAAATTGCTGCACTGTTTCATGTCACAATATACATTGCAGTAAAAAAAAAATTTTTTAAAATCATGCAATCTCAGTTCTTTCCAATATCACGCAGCCGATAACTGTTATAAGGATGTCGTGATCATTCTCCCTTAAAGCATAACAACCCGAAAGCATCATCCAAAACTTCAGCTGGTAAACACGGCAAGTTTCCCTGCATGCACCAAAGCTGCCATCCCACTCAAATTCTCAAGATCAATGTGCTCTGAGAAGGAGGTGAGAGTAAATACTGGAAACAAGAAGAAACAATAGCAGAAAAATGCTTTTCGTCGTGGGATCTTCTGAATGTGTGTGGAACTGCACCCGTGGGGCTGAAATGGATCAAAATCCACATGAAGCAAACAAACTTAGAAACACAATACACCCACAGTGTTGCGGGGAAAGAAAAAAAGAAAAAAAAAAAGCGCTGTATCTGAAAGAAATTAGTGAAAAAGAGAGGAGTTTACTTGAAAATACAAGGTAACAGAGGGGTTTTCTTTGGAGTGGACGGTTCCTCAGCTTTACTAACTTTTCTCCAAAAGTGAGAGTTTAGTCTTTCTACAGCTGAGCACACTGGCCGGTTCCTTGGCTGGCTCTCTACTCTTGGCCGTCTGAGTTGCTGACTCACCTCTGCCTTCGGGCTCTGTATCAGCCAGCCAGCCGGCCGGCCGACCAACCGGCCGACCAGCCAGCCGGCCAGCTCTGTTGACAAATTGATATCTGATCTGTGCTGCATTTGGCGGGGGCGCAGACTATTCCAGTGTTCGGCTGCCCACTGCCAAGTCCAAACAGCTGAGGGATTAGGACTCCGTAAGGCTGAACCTGTATTGTTCGTTGACAGGGCGAGGTGAGGGAGTGAACACTATGCACCAAATCAGAATAATTAGGGAACACTCTACCATGCGGAGAGGGAAGAGGTATCGGTGTTTATTTGGCAGTGATAGGATGCTGTAACTGCATATGTATATAGGATTACTGCAGTATTTGTGTGTCCACAGTGCAGCCAGCTGGGTAGTGGAATGCAATGGATGTGGCAGCGCTGCTATTCTGGGTGCTTTCTCTTTGTGAGAGTGTGTGTCACCTACATAGCACAAGGGCTTCAGCTATTTCAAGGGGAGTTCGGATTCCTCGCATAAGTGTGTGTGTGAGTGTGTGTGACAGAATATTTTCCTCATGTGTTGGCTGAAGGATAAGGTCACGGAGTCACAAAAGCGTAAACAGGAGCCACAATGCAAAAAGAAACTGTTAATTTGACTGCGTCTTTATAATTAAGCCTATACCAAGGAGCTTGTTTTTTTTTCCCCCTGCATTTTAATAGGTCAGAAATGTTGTAAAACATCTAAAATGCATGCATTATAAGCCTTAAAATGCCTTAATTGTGATTTTGACAGGTCTTAAAGATGGACTGGATTATGAAGTTAAAAACTTTCTAAGAGTAATATTAACGGTCTTGCTTTTAAAATGTTTTCTTGGGGAAAATAATTGATCACAGAGTAACAAAACTACAAAATGACACCAACATGAAACCAATAAGCACTAATGTAAACTTTTATTAGATCACCCCGAGCTAGTGTGTCGCAATGCGGGGTGTTGGTTAACAGAGTCTTGACTAATCAAAAAACACTTACTTCTAGAAGATGAGAGTTAGCTGAAATTCTGTTAACATTATTTTCATCTAATATGGATAAACATAAGCTCAACTAGCTTTGACTTGACTACAGAGTAGTTTAGTTTCAGTTGAAGCCTGATGAAAGTAACACATTTTAAGCCCACTTTACCTCGAAGAAGAGAAGAGAGGGTTGCATGGGAAGTCAGAAAAAACGACACCCAGTATTCCGCGTTGACAACGGGAGCGTCATCAAAGTCACCGAAGTCAGACTGTGACATTTCTTCACATCCTTTCTACTTTTTTTTGCCAGTATGGATGTGAAACAGCTCTCAAATTGCAAACGGTCTTAAGAAGTTGTAAATTTAAGTTGTTGAAATCTGCAGAAACCCTTGGGAACGTGTTCCTTTTCTACCATCTTGTAGAACTCCTCGAGTCTCAAAGGAACTATTTTTATATGTGTGTAGATGTGGGTCGATCTCAAAAGGCACTATGCTGACAAATCTATGACATAAAGACAGGTGACAAATTAAAGCAAAAACCTAATGGGAATGATAATGCCTCCATCCATAGGGCGTGAGGGCTTGATGAAAAGGATGTGAATCATATAATATGGCCTGACGTACTTAAATTGTGTTCCAGTCACATGTTAAATACAGAAACTAGAAGATGTTCCCTTTCGAATGAATCCTAATAACATGCATATTGTACTTACAGTTCTTCTGTTTAAGCCCTCCCACTAACTGAAAGTTGCATCAACTCTCAGTAAAGGTTAGGGTAGATGGTAAAAGGTCAAGTGAAACTACATTTAAATTAGTAAGACGTAGGTAATAAGTTATTACTGAAATAATATATATATATAATATGACATAAAAACTACAAATTAACTTGGACAGTGCAAAAACGCACATTTCAACCCTTGCCAGTATTTCTGACAGTGTAAACTTCAGGGGTATCTTTCTGTGCATAACCTTTTCCCAGAAATATCAGTAATCCTATTGTTGTCACAAACACACATTCCGTCTCTGTGGCAACAACAACAAACATTCCTGCGAAGGCAGTTACGGCACTCCCCGGCTCGCACCTTCCGTAAACCACGCTGCTCTATTTTCTACCACTATCTTTCCCATCACTGGACGGGCAGCGTGCCTCCCCACACTGTCCCATCTGTCCAAATGAAACCTGATAGACTCTCGAGCGGAATGTCATCTCATCTCGGTCCAGCCATTCCACCAAGTAGACCCCTAGACGCTTTTTTTTTCTCCTTTTCCCCTGAGCGGTCAGAATGCGCTGCAACTGTGGGATTTTGTGGGAGAAATTCGACTTCAAAAGAAACAAACCTGAAATTTATCCGTCAGGACTTCAAAGCACAGCCTTTAAGGAAGCAAAGATCTTAAGATGACTAACAACATCAAGATTTCTGCTCACTTTCATGTCATTTTGTAAAAGCAGGTGTGTTCAAATGCTTCTCATTTAGAGGCAAACTTTTAAAAAATGCATCAAGACGCTTTTACAAGCCGCGATTTACACCTGTTTGCAAAAAAAAAGCAAGGCAATTCAAGATCAAAACAAGATATGTTTTTGTGCACAAGGAAAAAAGAAGCCACTTGTTATGGAGCTCTGGTATCCAAACAGTGGGTTTTAGCTGAATATCAAGAACTTTTAAGAGAACTGAGATAAGCTTCTGGCAGAAATAGCATGGCTCTGTACTCCCTGACATGTGAGCAAGGAAGGCATCGATCGGCCAGTTTGGCGCAAACATGCGCCGTACATTTTACAAGACCTTGACCAGGGCCTGTGTCCACAACACGGGATTCCATTACTCAGAGACGAGGTGAAAGGTCGGGGAGCGATCAATACACGGAGGATGGAGACACAGATATAGAGAGTTGGATAAAAGGAACTGCTCTGTTTTGACCTTCCCAGAAAAAAAGGTCTTCGGGGTGAAAAGCAAACACACCTTGACCCTCACGAACTGATTAGCTATTGGCAGAAACACCTGATAGCACAAGCACAGTGTTTAGCCCGCTGCCAGGTGAAGAAGTGCTCATGGAAAGAAAAGTGACTTGGTGTGAAACATGTGAATAGAAAGTTTGCTTTATTCTGCAGGGGCCAAAGATGAGTTACCAAAGCAGAGGTAGCATTGATTTGTCCCGACCAAAAGCCAGTCACAGATTTAGTTTCCTAATTGGGATTATTTCACTATTTTATACAACTAGTATACTACAAGTTACAGTGTAAAGGAGGTTTTAAATGAAGGTATCTACAATTTCTACAATTTTAAAAACCAGAATACAACAAGTATCGAAACACTACTGGTCCAAACCCCATAGTCCATGACGCCATAATTCCTTTTCCTTTTTTCCTGTCACATCAGTTTTAATAGTTGAAATACTCATCATAAGATTATTTCTGACAAGTAAACGAATTCAATCTTAAATCAAGTTCTACCTATTAGTTTGAACACCATGGATTTCAAATGGGTTTCAACTTGTCATCAAATTGCTTACGACATGGCCTGGCTAAGAAAATGTCAGTGTTGGAAGAAAATTGTTCAAAATCAGTTCCAGGGGAAAACATTTTTGACGAACCTGAACCGAGAATTAGCGATTGGGGAGTCCACCATGTTTCTACAGTAGCTCAAAGCAGACTTCCTCTTCTTTTTTTTCTGTGTTATAGCAGGTGACATCCAGCGTTAATGTGCATTGCTGTCATTCACTTGGTTGCAGTCTGCCCCTTCACCACTAGACGGCACTAAATATTACACACTGAACCTTTAAACGCAGAGGCTACGCAAGTGGTCTCTCGCTTAAATTAAGGAGAACAATCTTGTTCCTCTGTAAACCAGTTTTAACTTGTTACTGGTTGTCTTATCTTAAGACTGAAAATGAGATTAGTCTTTGCTTGACAAGATGATTTTTCTTCTTTTTAGAGAGGAAAAAAGACGACTCCTTTCCCAGAAACAGGGCGTTTTTACTTCCTTGAAATTCCTTTTTCGCAGTGTACCTTGTGCATCAATATTTACATGTCAACCGCACACCAGCCTTGGAATACTTAATACTTAACAAAACAGGTGCAAAGCATGAGCATGGCCTTGAGGGTTGGTTTCGATTTCTCCTCTATACCCAATATTGTATATCCACAACTTGTAACATTCTATGCACGATGGATGTGCTTGTTGCAGTTTTCAAAAAGAATATTTCACGCGCGTTGCTGCTGAGTTATTTGAAGTCAACAAGTGTCGACATGCATTCACATGTTAAAGTACAACTGCTCTGACACAGTATTCCGCCCTGTTCGCTACACCGGAATCACATGCATTTCGCTCGAGCAATGTTTCAGCCTTCATCTGATGAAACAGCCCGTCTGCTGCTGTGTGCTCTCCCGGAAATAATCGTCATTATATATTTACACTTTTGAAGAAAAACAATTATCATAAATTACAAATTTGCGGCCCGCTTCTTTCAAAAGACACGCTCGGGTACGCTGTGGTTGTGATAAAACAAATGCGCTGTCTGGGCTTTCTGTGCGTCATGATGGAATATGAACAACAAGCAGCCTTTTTGTGTGTTTTTTTTTTTTTTTTTTTGTGGGTTTTTTTTTTGTTACCTGTTATATGACACAAACAGCTAATCATGCATTTTTGAATTCCACATGTAACCACACACCTCACAAGAATTGTCAAACATGCTTAATTGGACTGTGTGCACTTACAAGCGCAGGTTAAAAATAAGATTTCTCATCCATCTTAGATAATTAAATGCTTCAATTACAAAAGAAGTTGAAGGCATAGAGCATCATGGTGGTAATTGAAAGTATGCAGGTATACATTTCCAGTATATGTCACTAAAGCGCAGTATATTTCAAAACAGGCTTCCATAGCCAAGGTATTCAGATTTTCTATTTCCTTTGTTTGATTTTTATAAAACATGCATAGGCAGACACTTTATTGTATTATTAATTTTTTTTTTTTTTTTTTTTACACAATATAAGTTCTCTATTTTACTTTGTTCGCAATACTTAAAAAGAGAAAAATTAACACTCAGTTCCAGCAAGCCACAATAAATCTACCCCTACCCCC
>JAPQRN010000013.1:11357663-11370644 GCA_037367275.1 Coranthus polyacanthus
ACACACACACACACACACACACACACAGAAACCACACACCTCACTGAGCAAAGCAATAATGACACACACTCAATTATACTCTTAATTAAGCCTGGAACTCAAAAGGCCAACAAAACATACTGCGCGGACGAGTCCAGAGTGTGTGTGCATGTTCGTATGTCCGTGTGCAAATTAATGACGTGCTTCTGGTTAGCTGTGTGTGTTTCCATGTACGCATGTTTCAGAGCATATTAATGCTCACTTGCTGATGTACGCGTGTGTTCACGACGAAGAGTTCATTCAGATGTGTCCACTATCCTTGTGTCCACTATTACTGTGTTTATTTTAACATAATGGGGAGCAACCGATGGACTGACAGACCTTCTTATACAGATGCTTGGACGCATCTAAAAAGCACTGGAAGTTGGAGTTTCAATCCAAATTTGGTATACTGTCATTTAAGTTTTTCTAAACTTTCTGATATTGTTTTTGAACTGGGCTTGGTTAAGATGGAGATTTACTGTATAATTAATTCTGCGACCGAATCATAGAAAAATTCAGTTGTCCTACCGTTAGCTACTGGCTGCTAGCTATCTATCTGCTATCTCAAACAAAAAGATTGATAATGTAAGTTGCTAACCATATATTCACTTAAGCTGTATATTATACTGATTTATTAGTGTATTTTATTAGACTATATTTAATGTTTACTAATTAACCCAGGTTATGGTGTAGCTAACATTAGAGCTACTAGCAAGATGTCAATCGAAACACGATCTTAGATTGAAAAGAATTGAAAGAACAGAACTGTTCAGCAACAGAGTTACTTTTCCCCCATTTTGGACTGCAAGTGGTTCTGTAAAAGCACCACAGTTTCATCTTTTTCCGCTAATCTCTGTGTCTAGAATAGAAGAACTTTACTGTCCACCTTAGGCAGGAAAATACTGTCTACACTCTTTACCTCTCTCAATCAACTTATAAGAAGTGAAACCTAAATTTCGTTCAACGTCGACATCAGCGCTACACCTCCGCCATTTTGGGCTGAAAGCCGTTGTCAAAAAACGCACCAGAGTTTCACCTTTTTTTGCCTCTAAACTGTTCACGGTCTGAGAAATGGTCTCAACGGCAGAATGAGCTGGTTTTCAACTTGGATTTTAGTGGACGCTAACGAAACGCTCCGCTTTGATATCATGTTTGCATTTGTACTTTTTCAAACCAAGTTTTCAGAGGCTTTAAGATGTGTTGGCGCTAGCTTTTTGATTGTTGTCCTGTGAGGTGCACGCCAGATTGCAGCATCCCCCAGTCTGTCCATCAGTCTGTCAGCCCGGTCCATGCTGAACATGTGTTGTGATGCAAATGAGGCCCTGCTGCCTCCACGCTACAACACCACTTTTTAATTGAACCTTTTGATCTGTGGCTAATTCCACTAATTAGCTGCACTATTTTCCCAACAGAATGTTTTTTTTTTTGTTTTTTTTTTTCCTGCCGCGCGGGTGTGTGCGTTTTGTGTGTGTCCGCTCTCCCTTTGCTAACTACCCACCAAGTGAAAATGCCGGCTGGCATTTAAAAAGGCTTCCAAAAAAAGCAAATCTCCGTTCTTTATCTGAGGCGCAGAACAGACAGGTGCGCTGTTAAAGGTAATCACGTTACATAAAAAAAAGCACAGATGCTCATTATACAGACACACACACAGGCAAATGAGCAGTAAGTGTTTTATGCTCCAGTATAGTTTTATATCGCCGTTGTAGTCTCATCTCTCTCAAAATGTGGAGAGCCATTTGTGACTTTGCAGATATGAATGCAGCTGCAGTCTCTCACTGATTGCAGTTTATATACCCAGTGTTAATGTGATGATTACTTTTAATTTCTACCTCTATGTAATAAGTTGTATGTGTTGTATATGTGTGCAAACAACCTACAAATGCAGAGATATACGAGCACATTTAACTTGTCACACGCATAAACAGAAGACCAAGCAAAGTCCTGCCAATGACAAAATCTAATAAAAAGTTTGGTTTCTTCTAATTCAATCAACAGGTGGACTATCCTCTTTTTTTCTTTTTTTTTTTTAAAACGCACAACACCTCTAGGCTTGAAAGGTGGTCCTAAAAACTTTGGAGCTTGCTATAACGCAGCAGATGGTGGCTGTAGACTGTTTACATTCACAGCAGCTACAAAGGATTGCAATGGCCAAAAAGAACAAAGTGTCCATGGAACTTTTTAAATCACTCATTCAGTATGAACCAGCGCTGCAAAAAAAAAAAAAGCCAATTCTGCACAGGCTGCAACTTCAATAAAAACATTGCATTTGTTTGGCTTTTGGACAAGTTGGACAAAACACAATATGGATGCTATATCTCTCTCCAAATAGTGTCCGGGGCCTTTATTTCTCTCTGCTGCAGGAGGTACCAGGCCTTTATTTGAAGAGAGGCTTGTATTAGAGTCAGGCCTTTATTTATAATTTCCTCTACTTAATAAGTTGAAATGGTCGCAATTAATGGTTTGATCTGCTCCCATTTGCTTTCCTACAAACGCAAAACTTCCTTTACCGTTACAAAATAAAAGCATTCCAGTTTTTTTGTGCGGTCGACACTTCCGGCTATTATTAGACACCCGACTTTTAATAGACTCCCAGTCTTTATTTGAGGAAATGTGGTAAGTAATAATCACTGATGATGAAAATGATCTGTGTAAATGAGTCAATTTACTGTATCTCCTCAAATAAAAGAAAACAGAAGTCAGTTATTGGGTCTGTGATAATGGTCGGGGAGTGTTTTCTGCTTGTAAATTTAATGGCCGATGCCCAAGCCAGTCACCAAAATAAAATATTGCCATTTTACATCTCTGCAAACCACAGATATGATCAATGTTTCTGAGGCAAAAATGTTTCATATATTTCAACTATGTTTCTCAGAAATCATGTTCATGTGCAGCTATTTTTAGACGCCTCCACACATCTCTATAAGAAGGTTTTGACAACCCGGCTGTTCCCTTTATGTCTAAAAATCTATTTCTCAGCTACTTCAAATCAGATTGATTTGAAACTTGGTAGGAGGTTTGTTAGAATTGAGTTGCTGCTGATGCAAGGAGAGTGGACACATTGTTGAACTCGTGGTTTTTGTTATGATTAGGTTTAGGAGCACTTGGAAAGGTTTAGGTGAAGATACTGGAGTCCAGGGCTCGCCAGGGGCTTCACCTGGTAGACCTCAGCGACCTGGGTTCGATTCTGGCCAGATCCTTCAATGACAAATTATGGTGAGATTATATGTGGTTTGCAGAAACATACAATGGCAACATTTTGTGCCAAGTTTTCACAAAGATGGGTGCAATGAGCTTTCTGACAATCAAAAACATACCTTCCTTGTTGGGGGTAGTAGAGGCAGATAGGGATAAGATGCAGCCTTTGATTTAGTGCACTTCTGTGGAGACTTCACTTTTTTAAACAGATGAATCACTTTTAACCTTTTCACCCTAATACTTCTACATATTCAACACAGAAGTCAAAAGCATCTCCGAACAAACCTAAGTGCTAAACTAAGTTTCTTCCCATTTTTTTTACACTCCAGTGAAAGCCATCAACACTTGCTTAAAATTCTGTCTCCATTTTGCAAAGAAAAGAACTTTCATTACCCAAAAAAATCAACTACGATTTCATCTACAAAAATATAATTCATTGGGAGCGCACGCTGCATGTCAGAATAATTAATTACATCATTTCCAGTCCAAATCACATTTAAACCAAAAAGTGGAGAAGTTTTAAAAAGGTTATCTAACTTCGGAGACACACTTTTACTTTGTCTTTACACACATGCACACACACGCATACACACACTTTCTGCTTTCTTCTCCATTGTTGCAGGTTCTCTGTGGATCTCCAAAGCTGTCTTGATAACTGGGGACCCCCCGCCGCCTCCCTCCCCTAGATAGCCGATTACCGCAGCCCTCCCACTGATAAAACGGGCTCCTTGCATCGCCGTCTCTTCTTACAAAGCTTCGTTAGCGTTTCCCCTCCTCCTCCTTTTTAACTCGATTTGCTTTCAGGATGGCGATAGCGCTTTACTCCAGATAGAAACCTCTGACGTGCGAGGAGGGTGAGGGAGGCGCTGCTTCTGCAAGAGTATAAATCAGTGGAAAGAAAACAAACTAAGGCGGCGCTTGGAGGTAGAAGGCCTTCATTAACATCCACCAGGTCACTGGCAACCAGAGTTAGGGTTAGGGTTACCTTTGAGTCATAGTTTAGGTTGCGTTTTAGCCACATGCTAAACACAGAAACTAGAAGATGTGCCTTTTAGAATTTACACACCAAAACGGCTGCCCTAAAACTTCTAAAATGTTTAATGATTGCTGATCCATATGCTATAAAAATGTACATTTCATTCAAAGGCTCTGTAGCGAACATATACAATTTATGATGTTTTCACCATTTGCTGCACTGTTTGCATTTGTTGTTCACACTCAGTTGATATATTGTGACACACATGGTCAGTGAATGAGACCCTGTCACCTGACACCTGTCTTTCACTGAAAAATGCCCAGGATAATATTAAAATTAAGGGCTTTAACTTGTTTAGTAACTTGATTTTACTGCCATTTTGTTTTTAGATGCATCCACACACTTCTATAAGAAGTTCTGTCGTTTGGTCGATCCCCATTATTAAAACACATTATCTCAGGAACAGCTAGGCAGGATGTCTCATTAATTTGGCACAAGCATTCATTTGGACTCAAGGAGGAACGCGAAAGATTTTGGTGGCCATAGGTCAAAGGTCAAGGTCGCTGCAACCTCACAAACACGAGAGAATTGCACAAACCGATTATGGCGCAACAATAATGAACGCATCTCACTGAACTTAATTGAAACATTTTAGTAAATTCTTTCATTCTCGGACAAAGAAAATGTTAAATTGGGCCTTTTAGATGACCCGTACTGAAACTTAAGGTTCTCCAGAATCAAAGGAGAAGGAGAAGGGTGGACGCTAAAAGGTTAAGTTCAAGAAATTTGGATGTTTGGCAGAAATTTAACTCCCTCGTAATGCTTCTAAAGACTTGTTTTCTTTTTCACATTTCTCCAGTGGCTTGTCTACGGCTGAGGGAGCTGAGCTGAACTTGTTCACGAGGGGAATAAAGGAGCGTGAATGTGGTTTCTCATACCCTTGCACACAACAAAGAGCATTCAGCCTGGAAGCACTGTGCTGCGAAACAGCAACACAAGCACAGTTACAAACTTAGAAAGCCATGTCAGCTTTCGGCACTGCTGCGTTTTTTTTTTTGTTGTTGTTGTTTTTTTTTTGTTTTCACCCCCTTCTCTTTCTCTCTCATGCCAGTCAAAACTTCCAGGCAGAGAAAACGAGACTGAACGTTGATATCTGTGAGAAGACAGGATTACCATTCAGTTAAAGGAGAGGAGGGACGGCGAGTGGCAGCTTACATTCTGTCCGGCCGACGTCAGCTCGAGCATCCTGTCATCCTGTTAAAACAAGTGCCGGAGCTTGATTACATTCTCAAAAAGTGGCACTCGCACTCGAGATTGATTATGTCCGTTTTCAACATCACACTCTGGAACTCTCTTGAGCGCGGGTGAGGCGTCTGATGGCGAATTACGATGCAAATTTTTTATTGTTGGTTCAAGAATGGAACCCAGCTGAGATCAACAATCAGTACACAATCAACAATTTTAGCCATGCATTGTGATTGGTCAGAAATGGGGTCAGCTCATCTCCATAATTACCAAAACTCTCACAACAACCTATTACTGATTACTGTATACATCAAATCTATCTATGGCGATACAGTAACTTTTGCCTTTGTCAACTATACTTGCAAAAAGTAGTTGTGCAGTTATATAAAAGTTCTAACACTCATACTATGTTGGTTAGATATATTGGTTTGCCATTTTATCTTGCAGACATTGGCCTTTTATTAAATATCAGATATCAGCCAGTCAGTGTCCTCTGTCACAGAAATGATCGATGATCTCCCCCGACCGCAGCTGCATTAAAAAGTCTGTAAAAACCTACAATGCGGGTTTATATTTATTGCACATCTCAGTCTTTATTAGTTCAACTGTCCATATTTTTGCTCATTAAGTTTTCATTTAAAAGCAGGCGGAGCAGGTCACCTTGGCTGACAGAACTGCAAATAGACCAATGTATGGAAATTCATTATCTCAGGTTAATATGGAGAGTTGAACGATGGTCTAGTTGTTGTTTTTATGCCTTTTTCACCCTCTGAAGTTGAATAATCATCTTCTGCCTAAATATATCCCGATCTGCATTATATTAGACTAGGAAAAAAAAGGTCGAGACTGCGGGAATTATTGTGGACAAATTAAATTAAAAAAATGATGATCTGCAGTATGATTACACCAAAAACTCTAAAAATGAATGTACAGTGACTTTCTTCATTGAGACGTTGTCACAGAAATAAGAAATTACACCGAGAGCGATTCTGCAGCTTGTAGGGATAGTGTTACTGTATAGATCAATACAGTCTCTGACTCCTCACTGCTTTCTGGAAGTTTAAGAAAGTTGCATTTAAGACTTTTAAGACATTTTTAAGACCATTATGCACTCAGTTTAAGATCTATTTAACATCTCGTCACACTGGGGTCGACCTTTGGTGATACTGCAGATGAATAGAGAACAATATTGGGTCATGGCAGGTCTTTACTTGAGGCTTTATGTTTCTCTTACTTCCTGTGTGACTCTAATACCTATAAGGAGTTGTTAGCAGCCTGTCTTGGAACACGTTTTCACAGATAAAACAGAAACAACAGTGTCTCTGACAGTAATTTAGATTGATGTGCATGTAAAATAACCGACTTTGATTTACTAAGTAGGAAAAAAGGATAAATATTCCTAAAACAATCTCACACAATCTGACATAGTATGCTGTTCTCAAAACAAGATACATCAGTGAGACTTTATGGCTACAGAGAAGATCGCAAGTCTTGGTTAGATCAGGATTTATTTTTTTTTAGACCAGGGTTTTTTGAGGTGACCGCCTCCATCTCTAGACAGAACTCTGATGTGTGTCTTCAAAACACAATTTTTATAACAACCGCTGCATTTCTGATTTTCAGTCCTTCCTAACTCCAATTATGACATTATGCTGAAGTGGTGGCGTTGAATCAAAAGCAGCGGGGTGCACCAGGAAACAAGGAAAAGAGGAGCACGGGGTACCAAACTGATGGTTTACAACACATGTTGCTTTCTATCTTAACTCTAGACCAGGAAATAGTACGACAATCAATAACTTTCAATAACATATTCTGTCTTTGCCTATATCCTCCTCTCTCTTCACTCTTAAAATAGAAGGGTTGTCAGAAGTGTTTTTGCCAGTTGAAGGCATGACAAGCGAGTGTGTCCACATGATCGGGATGGTACTGCCTCTGCTGCATTTTGAGACATGGAAAACCCCGCTGACTGGGATTTAGCTTGAAGTGCATGTAAAATAATTAACTTTGATTTACTAAGCAAGAAAAATACATGGGTATTCTGAAAACAATTTCACACAATGCTGCACTGGCATAGTGTGTTGTCAAAATAACACCAGTAAGACTTTATGGCCACATATATCATCGCAAGTATTGGTTAGATTATATACCCAGTTCTTAAGTTCCTAAGAGAGCTTCGAACTCATTATTTTCACCAGGCTTCAACCAAACACTAAGTCCAATTAATTTTTAAAACCTGTCAAAATTCTATTTAAGATCTTTTAACCTCTACAAGGCTTCCAATTCAGTTACTGGATTTTAGACTTGCTCCACCTCCATCAGAAATGCATTTCCAGCAGCTTCCACTCTTCTGAGAGGGCTTTCATGAGATTTCGGAAACCTGGCTGCAGGAACGTGCCCCCAGTAAGTTAAATAAGCATGAGATACATGTAGGATAAATGTGAAAACCAATGGACAAGTTCTATGCAAGCATGCCAGAGCCATAAAGCTGCATCTGTGTGGATGCAAAGACGTAAAAATATCATGAAAAAATATCCCCTATACAAGGAAATATCAGCTGGTACTTTAAATAAGCGGCAAGCGGAGATTAGAACAGCTCACAATAATTCAGCGCAAACGCTTAGTAGAGCTTAAAGTCTATTACAACAGTTAGAGGTAAGACCTTGGGAAAGCTGTAAGAGCCCAAATAGAGGCCACCGCTGATTTTGTTTATGGAGGAAGGTGTTATAATCACCTGCTCCTTCCGTTTTGAACAAGACCTGCCTCGGGTTAGCCCTCCGAACACACCGCGCGCACTTGTGCACGAGTCTGAAAACACACTCACGAACTCACCGCCTCGCAGCACAAGCACGCCTGAGGTATGTGCACCCAAGCTACCGGGTTCTAGTCACACACACACACACAGCTGATGCCATTTGGGAGCGGCGGCCTTGAGACGCAGCGCTCTAATTAAGTAAATGAGAGAATAGGATGGGCAGATGGTGGGAGAAGAAGAAAAGGCAAATAGCCACACTTCCTCCTCTGTCTGTGTTGCCCAGAGGGCTGCAACTGTTTCACTTCCTCTCACCTCTGCCTTTTTTTTCCTACTCCCACTGCTTCTGCTTGCTTGCCTTTTCCTGCTTATTCACTCCGGACGAACACACCTCACGCTTGCTTTCTTGCTGTCGAGATCTCTTTGTCTCCCCTTCATGTTATCTCTGTTTCCCCCCCTTTGCTGCGTCTGCCTCTATTTCTGCATCTACCTCAGTGTGTGTACCGTACACCCATGTCACAACAGAAAGGAAATGAAAACTCGAGCCTCTATAGAGGGAAATGAAATATGACTGGCTGTGTGAGTGTCTATGTATCTAACATGTTCCTATGTAGGACAAACCGCATATCCTTCTCCTTCCCCAATTTCATGTCAGTGCTGGTGCCTGATCTCAAATCAGTTCTTTATGTTTCAGCAGTCAAAGAACCGAAATGGTTCCCAAGTCCACCAACATTTTCCTGGTCTATAACCAAGAACCGCTTATGTAAGGGGCTGAGGGTGGGATTGTTCTGGCCAACAAGATCAACTGAAACTTTGTGACCACCATTTTTTTTTTAAACAGCTGGAGTCACATCCAGTCTGCCAAGAAGATAAGAAGAAAAACCTAGGTTTCAACATGGATGTGAAATCATCAAAGGACTTGCCGAGATGGCTGTCTTCAGCGCGGTACCATGAGAGTTGACCGTGGTCATGTTAATAGTTGTCGAGGTATGCTCCAAGACTGCGTTCCATTCAACTACCGACTTATACGGACCTATACCGTGAGCTGTAGCTCTGTGGTGGAAAACAGTTTGTAGAAGATCCGCAACTTGAACTCCTAACAGCCCTGAACTAACACCGGGTTCATGTTGGTGGCGTATCGGAAAACAGTTCTTTCTCACTGTCTTATCATCACTTAAAAGACTTTCTAGCTCAGTCAATCCGTGACATTTAGCCCGAGTGAAGTAGCTGTGACATTAATTTGTTGCCTGTGAATCATAAATCATGTGAAATGAGTCAAATGTAACTTGGTGTCTAAGATCTCAGTTACGATACACTTTTAGGCATCTGCAAATTGATAGAAATCACCAAAAAGACAAAAACAGTCGTCCCCTACTACCCAAATACTGAATGATGAGGGGCATCTTCTTTTTACTATAATAAGATTTACAACATTTCTTCAACTGGAAAACCCTTTAAAAGCAGTCTATAATCCGGCACAAAAAGCTATGACAGACAACAACAATGACTTTTGCGGGTGAACCTGTTTGTATGCCCTGCTGCCCAGTGGTTGAAATACGATTTCAAAGGAGTGAAAGCCTTTTGAGAATTTCATCTTCAGGCAGAACACAGTGCTCGCAGAGGGCAGCGGCGTGACGGCATACAGCGCTGTCTGAAACACCGGACGGTGAAATCATGTGCGTTTCTACTCTTTGTTTATCTCTGGTTTGCTGAAATGTCTCTCTGTCTGTCTTTGACACTGGCTCCGTCTCCTCCTCCTCTCTCAAAATGTTCTCACAGTCCTTATCTGCAGGAAAACACATGAATACATGAGGCCACTCAGGAGTTTAATGGACTCGGAATGAACCTGTAGCGTTGCAACAATGAGACATTTCAGTATTTGGTTTTATTTGGATGACGTTTATCTGCCATTCTTTTTTTTTTTTCTCCCTTTTCTTTCTTTTTATTTATTTTTTTTTTTTGTGCTATAATAACTTGGCAGCAGTGTAAATTGGCTGATTAGCAGGTTTTGAGAGAGATCAGTGCGTAAGTCCATTAATCTTTTATTTCATGTAACAAGCAAAAAAAAAAAAATGTTTTTTTGGGCACTCACACAGACAAAATAAACCACGATTGATACACTTCATTGATCAAATCATCATGAAGCACTAACATGTAACACTTCAGAAAACCGTTAGAATTAAGAGGAACTTGCTCAGTTTTTTTGCCTTGATTGTCGTGGGTTGGCATCCCTCTACGTTTATGCTACTTAACACTTAATAAGAAAGGTTGTGGTTACATGTTGAAAATGTAGTACACCTCCTCATTATTGTCTTTTTCAATGTTCAACTAAGAACATAGTTTTTCCCCAAAAAGGGACTGCACTTCATGAGGACGGTCAATGGCAAACGCACGGAAAAACTGCTGATACTGATACTATATTTACTTACAAGCCCAAGAAAGAGAAAGAAGTTGGATGGGAAATGCACATAAAGACAGAAAGCAGTGATTTCTAAATGTACTCTGACATGTTTTTCATTGCAGGCAGCATGAAGACAAGATATTTAATGTTTTGTCCGGTCATCCTCATTTCTGTGATGGACCAACAGTCAGTGCAAACACGCATTGTGATCCATCACAAATGCCTCCGAGCCCAAAGAAATTGACGGTGCTGCTAACTTGGTTTCCTTTTTTTTTTTCTTTTTTTTTGCACAGTAGTTTCAGCTGGTATTTGTGGATGTAACTACGTATCGTAGTGCTTGACACCGGTTTGCCACAGTAATCCTGAGCCCGTGTGGTTCAGTCACTTACAGATAAATGACGGTTCTTCAAGCAGTGGCGTCTGAGTAGATAGAGATCACGGGTGTTCAGCTCAGACCCTGCAGAGGATGAAATATCCAAATCCCTCCCCGTCTTTCTGTGAGGAACACTGTTTTTAAACCTCTCAATGATTTTCTCCTCTATTTTAGGCCTAATTGGCGATCTTTGGCCTATCTTTGCACCTGAGGGACTTTCCTGAATACTGCTTTTACCGAATCATGATCAGTCACAAAGTTTTTACCTCATTACTCGTCCCAACCTACCATTTTTTTGGAATGTGTTGCAGACCTGAATGGCTAGAACGGATGTAAATTCGCCAATCTTACCTTCATACTGTCTGCAATGAAATACAAGTACATTTAGAAATGACTGCGTTCTGTTTTTATGTGTTTCATGTGCTTTTTCCACTCCTCCCCAATGTATCATGAGCGCTTTCCTCTCGTTTTCATTATTGCCAGGACCTGAACCAGGATCCGTGTACCCCATGCTGTTCTCTTTCATGTCTAACATGTTCTGGAATAACAACAAAACATCTTTAATCTTGTATCAGAAGCACATGTCTGGCATCAAATATGCTCTGAATCTGTTTTTTTCTTTGTAATTATTTTCTGCTACATTTAATTTAGTAAAAGTCCTCAAAATGACTTTGAGTGTGTCTGTGTAAACACAACATGTGACGGTTGTGCCCATCGACCCTTGGACCAGTGGAGGTCTTGGGCTATTTTTGGGTGATTTGGCCTCAACATACCAATGTTTGGTGTCATTTTTCTTTTCAGCACATCACTTATATGAACTCACAATTATCCACATGCAAGACCCTAAAAATACAAAATCAGATTTGGAAAATTCTGTTTTTAGGTTCGTCGGTTGGTTGGGCAGTCCTCGTTACGTTTAAAAGCAATTTTCTTAGCTATTTCAACTCAGACTGATTTGAAACTTAGTAGATAGGCTGCTATAATTGAGATGCTGCTGATGCAAAGATGGGGACGTGTTGTTTAACTTGTTTCCCTATCAGTGCTCAGCAAAGCATTTCAGAGGTTGGAAAACGTTAACACGGGTTTGAAGGTAAAATTGTGATAACGTTTTCAACAAAAAACAAAAAGAAAGCATTTTATGGGAAATCATTTAATTTCCTTGGCTTTGTGATGGCATCATTAGCCAGGAGGATTAAACAATAGCAGTCTTAGGACGGATATTTTGGGGGAAGAATGTCTGTTTAGAGTAAATGTCTTGCAGAAACGCAGTCTGAGCATTTTTCTGTTGGCAGTGAGCAGTTTGTACATATTTATTATGCAACTTTTACATTATGTTCTGAATAAACATAATCCAGCTGGCAATGTGTTTCTAACAGAACTGCAGTACGTATTCAAAATGTTTGTCATTTAAAGTAAGCAAACACACACACACACACACACACACACTCACACGTACAGTATTTGTTCTTCTTTTCTGCAGGTACAACATGTGACCCCAGGAGCATTATCCATGGAGACAAGACAAAAGCAGGCTGGGTGTAATGATGCACCCCGCAGATGCAAATATAGATCTTGACACACTTCACAATCACACAACAGGCTCTTGACAAACAAAGGCACATACACACACACACACACACACACACACACACACACACACAGACACACACACTTATGCGAGCGCCTGTGTGGCCCGAGTTGATTAATTGGAGCGTTCAGTGGTGGTGATAGCTGTACTCCTCCGAGACAACACACTGTCTCCCTCATTCCACCTTAACCTCGGCCGGACACACACACACACACACACTCGTACTGTAACCACGCATTGCACGCACACACTTCATCTCCTCCTTTCCTCGGCTGAAATTAGACCACCTCTCCTGCTTTCTCCCTCCCTCTTTGTCGTACTGTCTCCCATCTTACAAATGACCGTACCTACAAATGAAGGTACGGCACGGGGGAACGCTCAGGTGTGTGTGTACGGGAGGGAGGGAGTGGAGGTGTGTGTGTTGTGTGTGTGT
>JAPQRN010000013.1:11387719-11401230 GCA_037367275.1 Coranthus polyacanthus
TGGTATTTTTTTTTTCTTTCTTAATCGCTAAACATTTATTGACATTAACCCACGTGAGCTTGAGACAAAACGTTTGGTTTAATCTTTAACAAGGTGTTGCATTTAATCTGAAACATAACTAAAGATGTCAGACTAATGCAGTGGAGTAAAAAGGACAATATTTGATGTGTAGTGGAGTGGAAATATAAAACTGCAGAAAACAGAAATGATTCAAGTAAAGTACAGTACTTGGGTAAAAGTACTTTCTAGCACTGTTCATAATGAGTCTAAGTGAAGACAACATAAGCACAATAAAAGGATCTAATCTGGAAGAATCTAAGTCAGCTTTCAGGACTCCTGTCTGTGGATGAGATACTGCTATCACTTTACTTTCACTCCATGCCAGTGGGAAAATGCTTAGCTGCAAAGCAGCTGGCTCAACATGAGTGACATCTCAGCTAAATGGATCATGTCATATTCATGAGCCTCGCTTTTTTCAGTCTATAAATATTGAGTCCCTGAATGGCTGACTTGAAATCATGATTCCTAAGAGCCAGATGGGTATTTTCTTAACCAGAAACATTCAAAAAGGAGCTCAAAGCAGTTGGTCAATAAATCTGAAACCTCCGACTAGCAGCCCTGCGGCCTCTGTCATGGTTTTCCTGGAAAAGCAAATGTGAATGAAATGCTGGTCGTCGGCCAAGTTGCAAGGCAGCTTTGAGCGGCTGAATGTCAGATTTCCCCAGCTGCAGACGGTGGTAAACAGACAAGTGAAACATAGCACCCTTCTAAAGTCTTTAAAGCTCAAATGCATTCTCAATCATTATCAATCTATCCAGTTATCTCATGTGCTTGATGCTTTTTCCACTTCAGATGTCATTTAGCATTTTAACCGTCTCTTGGAAGACACAGGTCCCAATTTGATTCAATTTCTAATTCAGTTAGATCCAGTTTAGCATGTGTGTTACTACTATGATTCTGTTGTTTCGGTTTTTCTAGACTGTACTTTCCTCAAATGTTAGTCTTGTTTTTGTTATTTCCAGTAGGTATCTGGAGGTTGTCTGTACCCTATTGATAATTGAAGAATGTGTTGTTGGGAGGTTTGAAATGGGAAGTACTGGCTGAACCGTGGAAAAGGGAGTTATGTGTTTCTTTTTGTTAGTTTCTATGCTATACATAAAGTTGCATTAAGCACTGAAAAACAATAGCTTTTTTCCTAAATCGATTCAATTCCGGTTCACAAGGACCCGGTGCAATTCAATTTTTAATTCATTTTGAGTCTTTTCAATAACAGTTAGATATATTTCAGTTACAATTCAGGTTGAATAAGGAAGAGATTCTCAGAAATAATGCTATAAATTGTAAAGGAACGATCTAAATGACATTCAGAAATGGTTGCATTCAGTTTGCAAGATCTGTGTATACGCTTGTGCTTTCATGAAGTTTGCTGGGACCTGGTCGTTGGTTGATGTTAGGTTTAACGGAAAAACTGACCCAAGATCCCTACATAAAAATCAGTGTACAGGCTCTTATCATGGATGCAGGCAACCGAGACTGTCGTTAGCTTAGAAATGGAGTCAGCTAACATCACAACCAGCATAAAATAGACTCCAAATTTACAGTGATGCTAAACATTAAAACGTGTTTTTGGAGCTGTAAATGAAATGATATAACCTAATTGTGATGAAACACATCAGTAGTGGTGATAATACACATAAGAACTGACAAATATATAAAAAGCGTGCATTTTATAGGTGAAAATGGCTCAACATGTCGCCTTATTGAACCTTTAACAACAACTAACAAGTGCTTTCTTTAGTGCAGAGGTTAAACAGGTTTAAAGCTCAAGCCACGAAAAAGGTCACAAATGAGTCTCAGGAGTTTATTAATTGATTTCAAAATCATTCCAATAAAGAGCTTTTTCTTTTCTTTTTTTAAACCTAGCCCTAACATAGAGTATCACAAATGGGGTCTGAATCATTTTGCACATTCTTTTCTTTAGGTGGCATCTCTTTTGAAACCCCAGTGTCAACACATTTAGTCCTCCTTTGAGTGTTTCAGAGCCTCAAGGTGCCAGCGGGGACAGAGCAAACATAATGGGCGCTCTGCCGGCCCTTATCAGGCCGCCGCAGACCGAGTCTCACCACGTTTCCCGATCGTAACAACAACCTGTTCGTTCCGCGCGGGCCTTTTCCGCCAGCTTAAGCTCCCTGTCCCACTGTACTGCTCGCTGGTGTTATATTCAGCTGCGAGTCCTGCGGGATGGCTGCAGTCTGCCTCCACATTAAGAGGCTGTTTACACACATCTCTGATGTAAACAAATGGGATTGGGACTCAGACTGCAAATTAAAATCTTTTCTTAGTGAAAGTAACAGCCTAATAGGGAAGAAATGGTCTAACAGGAATAAACTGTACCAGGACATGACCTTGTTTGTTACGCAAACATATTCCTCATTATCTAGAATTAAACACAGCAGATAACCTCTGTAGTGCTTTAGAAAAGTCCTTTTGTGTTTTAACAATGATGCAAACTTTGAATGTTCACATGCTTTTTTCCGTGAAGCCATTTTAATGATTTTCTTAAACTTTTCTTGTCTCTTTTTCTCTCTAGCTCAAGTCTTTCCATCAGTGTGTGGCTGCAACAGAGGCTTCTACGAGAGCATGATCAATGAGTTCTGCTTAGCTAAGTTCAAGTTTGACATCGCAGGACTGGACCGAGGCCTGTGGTGCAACTGGCCCGACACCATGGAGTGAGTTTAACATTTCAGCTCACATTTTGTCCCTCCTCTAACAAGTACTTACATTAGCAGCCCGTGGAGTAAAACGTCGTCCTCATGTTTGTGCAAACCACAGATACATTAGAGTCCAGAAATATGTTTTACACAAAGGCACAAATTACACAAACAGTAAAACAACCCCAGACACACAAACATTACTATTACAAATACCCAATATTTGCTCATATGTTATTATGTCATGATTTTTATGGTTAGGTTTAGACACTGACAGCACTTGGTTTGGGTTATGAAAGATACCAGGGTTTGTTTTTAGTACAGACCACGCACTCAAAGATGTGATGTATTAAACTAAAACACATTTTCCTAATCATAACCGAAGGGTTTTTATTGCCTAAACCTAAAGACATATGAGATTTAGGATCCGAACTCCAGTATTCGGTGATAAAGTCCTGATTTCTTTGTATCCACCATCCTCCCCACCAACTCCTGTCTACTGACCTTTTGCCACGGCAGCTAAATGGAACAGATCTGTCATAATGCTATTAGGACCTCCTGTGTTTTTCCTGCTGAGACAAGCCAAATGTCTACTGTACAAAAGACAAGTCTATTGAGGAAAGGCAAAAAAAGCACTGGATCTTTTATGCTGAGATTATAAGTACCCGTGGTTTGCAGAAACGTACAATGGTTTGATATTACAGAAGTGAGCATTCATAGCGACAGGATTCAGTCAGAGATGGCAGAAAAGGGTCTACAACATTTTGTAGCCATACATTTGAACTATTGAAAAAGGATGCAAAGCTGCAGTTTGTAAGTCTTCAACCTGACTTTGAAGCTGCAGTGTTCACCATCCACAGTCTGTTTCCCCTCACCACCACTGTCTTGACTTGCCGTTTGCTGTATCTGTCGGACACTGTGATGCATGTGTGTGTCACAGTGTCTCAGAGCAGCGCTGGGTGGCCCCTTTCCCAAAAACAGTCAGTTGAGTCAGACAGGAGGGTGAAAAGGAGCTGGGAAGCCCACAGGACAGGAGACGCTACTGTCAAAACTGTGTGATTTCCCTCCCGACTCACTGTTCTCGACACAAACGCTCTCGCTCTCTGTCCAGCTTATAATTAGTTGCGGTGATATGTGTGCACACTTAATTCATCTGAGTAAAGCTGCGTCACGAAACTCTTAGGAACAGTCTTTGACGCTGTCATTGGGCTCCACTGGAGAGCTGTCAATGCAACAGATAAATAAAGCATGAAGAATAGAAAACAAGAGAACTGGATATGGAGCACTTCAGTGGCACTGAAAATAAAAGTATAATGAGGTGAATTTGATTCTACGTAGAGCATGGTATCTATTGGGCAACAACTACAGCATGAAATCGCAGCCAAGGCATTAGTATCTAATAGTTTACATTATAGTCTTATCTGCTTCATTTTACTGTTGGTCCTTGCTCTAATTATTGCTCATTATTTTAGAGCTAATAGAAGGTTTTGATGTCTGCCGTTTCGGACTTCGATTGACAGCTCGCTGCCTACTGAGTTGGACAGCCGGACAGAAAACCTATTCCTTCATGACAGACAGCTCTACTCTAGTACTGGTTAAGAAGTTATACTAACAAGACCGTCTGCTATTGTGCCATTAAGTTAGCATTAGCGTTAGCTCGCCCATCACCCCTCGTTCTTCCCCAGCTCTCAGTTTGTCCAAATATGGTCACTTCTGGCTCCAAAAAGTGAAAGTGAAAACGCTTACGGTAGTTAAAAAACCTAGTGGTTTCGTCATGTTAGCTCCATCCACTTCTTATTTACTGTCTACGTCTATCATGAGCCATGTATTAAAAACAAAAGCATACCTGAGAAGCTACAACCCTGCACTGCAGAGCGGATTCATTTTATACCTCCACAAAGTACATTATTTTTCCACATATACTTGAGTATGAGTATAAATTCCAAAATATTATAAACCAAAGTTGAAGAAACCAGATAATTATTTGTGATTTTTATTCTTCATGGTCAGACTTGACAAGCAAGCATCAAAACATTTCACAAAACTAAAGGCAGAACATTCATTACAACAATTGTAATGATGAAATATTTTACTAACTGAGCAAAGGATGCAAAATGATCAGCAAATGAACAAAGGAACAGAAGACACTGTCATAGGTTCGGATGAAAGATGACTCTAAAAATCTGGAAACCTGTGTTTGGTTTGTCAGAGTGATCAGGGACGATCAGACAGTCATCAGAGACATTTCTTTTGGAAAAACAATAACTCCTCTGTGTGAGTGACAGCTGAATAAGAAACACCATCGGCGTCTAATTAACGCTTTGTTTTTGTAATCAGATTATATGAATCCCCAAAAGTGTTGATTGTGTGTTTGTGCATGTTGCAGTGCACCACTTCAGTGACTTCAGACTGGTTTTATCTCGTCGTAGGACTCACTTATTAGTTTTACAAAACATGAGACACAAAGTAGACTCTGATAAGAACCACACAGTATCATCATCCACACAGTATATTTGCTCTGAGCTGTAGAAACACTGCAGTCTCTATTGACTCTGGAGTCTAAAACACTTTCACAAAGTGCTAACCATACTTATATAGAGTCGCATGGTCCATAAACCTTTACCAAACTGTGTCCTAATCTTAAACATAACCTCAGACCTCAGGCTTAGTCTTAGACTGACATTGACTTCCCCTTATCTGCTTGTTCTAAGTCCTAGACTTACACGACCAGCTTCTAAAACTGTATGTAGAGGATATCTGTGCAAGGGAAAATGTAAGCAACCAGACACCACTTCAGCCACCATGCAGTTCCTGTTTTTAATCCAAATTTCCAGTGAATCAGCTTTATTTAGATAAAAAATACGTAAACACGTCAAATGACAGATTAGACTGATTTTAAAGTTTTCAATACTAATGCAAAACTACGCCTTAAAAAAGCAAATCGGTGAACATTGAGACATTTAGTCTGTGTTGTTCAGTTGTTTGTGTTGATTTTCTCCTCAGCTTTTTTTTTCCAGTTTCTTTAGAGTCAAGGTCTACATGTACATTGAATAGGTTGCTTTTGGTTTAAATCTAACGATGCCTATATGTACTTGTACTGACAAAAAAATTATAATTATTAAAATAAAGCCTTGGAAAATATTTTGTAGCATAGCAGGTACATTAAAAAAAACCTCCCTTATTGTGTTGGATTTTATGACGTGACGCACATTCCCTGTGTTGTAAATAACTTCATTAGGGACTGCAAAAAATAACTTGTGCCCCTCATGGAAAGTCCAACAAGTCACATTACTTTATACTCATCCGACTCTCCTTACAGAAAGGAGTGGGGTTTGGAATTTTGTTGAAACAATCACCTGTTGTTTGATCAGTTGGTGTAAAAATATAACATATCAGAAAGCAAACTGCTGATGAAAAGCTTCCAAAAGTTGGGTGGACTTTTCCTTGAAGGGTTTTGCGACCACTTGTCCACTCCAGCTATGCAGTTAAAGACAGTGGTCATCCGGAACAGAATCTCTCCTGGTATGGTGCAATGCTGTACTGAGGACGCTACACTGTTGGTATGCATCTCCATTTCCCCTGCCCTCTACCACCTAGCAGTTATATTTAGCTGTGTTAAGCCCACTGGTAATTCTAGACACTCCTTTGGCTTTTTTTTTTTCCAACCAACAGGAATCTAGAGTCTGGTCCCGCTCTGCAAGGACGTTTGAAAGGCATCACGAGTGGATCTCAAGTTTATATGAGCCAAGTTGAAGTTCAGTTAGTTAGTTCAGCTGGCCCCCGAATACCTTTTCAGAATGATAGTAGAGAGGATTTTGACTCACTTATTTGACTTATTTGATCACATTCTCAGATCGGGTCAAACGTTTACAGACACCAAGCTCTCTGTGTCTTTAGAGACGTCAGATCGGCCATTTGTGTAGTTATTATTGGGAGTTAGTTGGTTTTATACCTGTTTCTATTTCAGAACCTCAGAGATATATAGGTTTGCACGCTGTAATTTCATTTTTAAAACAATCTCTTATGTGTGGAAAGTTTCAATCCAATAGATCTTCCTCGGTCATTTATTAGCACCTGACAACATATCAATAATACATTTCTTTAAAATATGTTCTCTGTCATGAGACTTGTATACACACACTATATCAATAATAGATCTATGTATGACCTTAAGTGGAAAATTGCATTAAGAAGTGTGGCATCTATATCACACGGCACTCAAATACAGAACAATCTAATCAGGAAAAAAGAATGGAGGATGGAATGCAACGATATTACGGAGAAAAAAAAAACACATCGCTCATAGTTCACAGCAGTAATTTAAAAATCCATTTGTAAAAGGGTAAAAAGACTGAAGGACAAAAAGGCAAAAATACAGTGTAAATCTCAAATAGAAAAACTTGCATATATACATTCACACAACAGTACCAAACCTATCGTAATTTCAAGAATGCAAAATGCATCACCTCTTAATAACATCTAATGCATCATTTCAGTTTAACACATAGATCATCATTGTATAGAAGAATCGATATACATATTGAGACCTTTCGATTCAAAGTTTAATTATCTGCTTAGAGCCCTACAGTGTGCAGGCTGATATATTTTTGTTCCCTTCAATGACAGATTTTTGTCGTTGACTTGAATATTGTTTCTCATCGTCATAGTAAAATCTAAAGAAATCCACCAGTTATTGTGTTGACCGTATATGTTTTGTTTGTTGACTGTGTCTTGTCGCCCTCTGCAGGATCTATGAGGGACTAACAAACTGTACCTACCAGGTGGCTCTGAGGATGGACTGCTTTTGGCCAAATCACATCGTCGACCGCTTCTTCATGCAGATTCACCGCATCTACTTCCACGACTGCGCTCTGACCGGCCGCCTCATCCACGACCCACCCATCAGCGTCCTCGCTCCGTTCATCGCCGTGCCGGTCCTGGTCACCCTGCTCATGACTGCCCTGGTGGTGTGGAGGAGTAAACGCACTGAGGGGGTACTGTAATGTGTCTGGACCTGGGCACAAGCCTTGGACTCATGACAAGCAGAGACATTTAATATTTTGTATTTTTTTTTATTATGTATTGCGTGTAAAACTCTTTTATGTAGAGTGTATATAGGATGCATTGAAATCACTGCATGCATGTTTATTAACTACAGCCAATTTAATACAGTAATCTGAAATAAATCTGCTTTTTGGTATAAAAATAATAATTCTGTGCACTCATTTTTAATGATAACATTGTTAGTATGATTGTGTCAAAGTTTGGCAGAGTGGAGTAATAAAGTTCTTTGAGATTCAGGGGATTTGGAGGCCATGCATGTTAATTACCATCTGTTCTCACGGCTCTAAACAATCTGTCGACATATAAATAACAGTAGAGACGAGGACACTCGGGGAGATGCCCTGACTTGGATGAATAATTGTTTTAAATTCGAAGGCCAGGTGGAGAAAAGTGAAAAGGTGGGCAGGACAATGGAAGATGATAATGACAAATGAAAAAAAATGGGTCGTCTCTCTTCTCAGGAAGAAAGAGACGAGTTGTGGGCAAAAAAAAAAATCAAAACGACAAAATAAAATAAAGCAGTTTTCAGAAACAAGCACAATTCTGAGAACAGTCTGAACTCATTTGTATCCACTTGCCATCGATTTGTTGCATCTACAAGCATTCACTGTCTGTTTTTTCACATTCAGTATCAGTATATTTTTTGGTATTTTTAGGATGGCTGCTGTGTCTCTGCAGGCGAAGAATTAGGTTAGTATTCGCCAGATAGGACACAATAAAACCAAATCCAGTGATAGCAGAAACAAATGCACTGTGTTCGGTGCACTTTATTCAATTTATTATCAGCAAAGCAGTGAAAAAATGTTATCACTCAGCCTTTATTTAAAAGGAAAAAAAAGAGTCTACTTCCATCTGTCTCCATATGAAATGGCTCCATCTAGTGTTCACTTTGACCACCTGCACATTCACAAAGATCAAGATGAATTCGAGCTTGTATTTGCGTTTGAAATAATAATAATACAAATATTACTGAATAAGTCATTTTATTCTCGAATATGACACACTTTTATGCCCAGGTTTACACCTTAAAATCTGTGCACCATCAAACTCTGCTGGACAATTTGACTTCTTACACAACTGTCTCAAATACAACGCAGTCAATGATATATTATGTCTTAACATCCTCCATGAATCCAACCATCCTCCGCTGGTCGCATGTAATGATTCTTCACTATGTTAGGAAATATAATTTATATATACTGTCAATTCTCATATGTTGCACCTTTATTTTGTGATCGATAACAGCAATGTATCTGCCAAACACAATCATGTTTAACCAAGGTAATTAGCCTTGAGTAACTTTTATTTTGTAGGAGTCAACATGAAATGTTAGCGTGAAATAATTATGTCAACTTACTTGGAATTCCGCCCTCTTGTGGATATAACATGAAAACACACCCAAGACTAATTATATTATTTTAAAATTTTCACTGGATAAATCAATACCTGTTAAGGTAAATATCGGTTACTACACAGAGAATACGCAGCAAAAAAAACATGAAGAATATGGAAGCCATTGTGCTCATAAATGACCAATGCTAGCAAATGTGTCCTTAAGCGAAAGTAATGATCAATAACAACATTATATCCATCGAAAACAATCATGTTCTACCAAGGTATTTGCATTTCATTTTACCAGTGAGTAACTTTTGTTTTGTAGGAGGCAACAAGAGGTATTATACTGATGGGGTGAATTCTTTGGAAATTATATTGAATTAATCATGTGAACCATTATAGTTCAGTTAAAGCCATCTTTCACTTTCACTTTCAGTTTGTCATTTCAAAACAAATTACTGGCATTTTAATTAGAGGTTCAACGTGTGAGATTCATACGTGTTCATGTACTTGAGCTGGGAGTCCGTTTAGTGCTAGGAACCGGTCATTTGGTGACGTTAGCTAATTTAACTTTAATTCTAAGCTAACGGCAACCGCAGTTTTCTACATCCATGACAACAACCTGTAAACTGATTTATATGTAGCAAACTCGGGTTAGTTTTAACTTGAGTCCTGAGTTCTTTAATGTCTCTGTTTCGCTTCTCTACAGTGGAACAATGTGCGACACTAGCCGCCGTTAGCTTAGCTACCATGTGGCTCCCAGCGCAACACAGACACCAGCACAAACTTCCCATAAGCACATCAAAACACAAGCTCACATATTGAACCTTGAAATACATTTGCATACATTTTCTAACATAAGTATTTTTGCTAAATTTGATGAATTTCTAATGCGTTCGAAGGTGCTTTTTGCTGTATTTGTGCCTGCCTCTGCTTATTTTTTCTTGAAATGTACATATAGTCATTCAGAATAATCAGGGTTTCAATGCTACCCAGTAAAAATACTTAACAACCACTGTAACTTCTGTGTCAGGAGAGGACGCCTGCATGGCAGACAGCAACCTGCGAGGTAAAACGACAGAGGTCTTTTTTTAGCTGTGTATAAACGACTGAAGACATGCAAAGTTTTGTTTCTCCAGAGAGCAGAACGGTGTGTAAATCTTCCAAGACTGTGATGGTAATTAAATACAACGTCAGACTTTTTTTTATTCATGTAAAAGTTATGGCTCAGCACTTCCTTGCCATATATTTTGCTTGCTGGGCTATTCTGTCCTGTCAGGGGAATTAATGGTGGCTATAATATCAAAGCAGTAAAAGCCTTCAACAGTTAAGCTTAGTCAAGCAATGTTTTGCTTTTCTGATTAATGCCCATGACTGTGACAGCATTCAAAGACGGATTTCAGCAGTTTTTGATCATGATAAATGAATTTAAAGGGGAGATTAGGAGATCAGCGCCAGGGAAGTGGAGGTGAGAGCTTCGGGCCAGAAGTTAATGATTCGATTGGTGGAGGAGTAGGAGGTTAGTATCTCACTTGCTTCTGATGTCATTGGACAAACGTTCAGCCTCAGCGGGATCCTTTTGTTTCAGTTGCTGATAGCTGGAGAAGGTCTGCACCATGCCGATGTATCCGTTCAGCGGAATGGCCCTTCTCACCCGCAGACAATCATTCCTGGACGCAAGAGCACATTCAAGGGATTCATTTGTGTCCCGAGATGCCCCTGTGCACAACACTTGACCTACTTTTACAGTAGTTAAAATGTAACACTCACCACTCCTTGTCAGGGTAAGAGCAGGAGTTCAACATGTCAAGGTAGATCTGCTTAGAGCTCGGCCCAAGGTAGGCACTTCGGAAAGGAAGCAGGGCAGCATAAAACTAATCCAAGAATTAAGACAATACCAGAGTTGTTCAGTAGTAATCAGCAGTCAGATTTCAGCTGATGAAATGGATCAACTCAAAACAAGAGAAAGAAAAAAAAAGAATTCTGAAATTGGATTGAATCATGTAATCCAGTCTTGGTTATTTTCTGGATCAAACCATGTAGAATGAGTTGTTCCACACTTTCTGAAAGGATTGGGATACCTGTGATCCAAAAGAAATCACGATTATCCTGATCCAAGCAGAAGAGTGGATCAGGATGTCATTGGTCTAAATGCAACAGGTATGTAGTGTATTTTAACACTTAGAACTGTATTCTGTGACCACAAATTGCATGTATATATGTAATTTTGGAGTGGACATGGATCTACAGTATGTTGTCGATCTGGAATGAAGACGTGTTGCAAAAAAACCATGGGATTTCCAAATGGTCCAGCTTAAATGTTCTTTCGTTCCATTTCAATCAGGATCAGGATTTCATGCATTAGATATATGATGTTATGTAAAAAAAAATAACGCTAATTAAAACAGCGGGATTGACCTCTTTACAGATTTCACTGAGCGTGTTGGACACGTCCTCGTACTCCAGGTCCATGTCCATGGTGTAGCTCAGGAGAGCCAGGCAGCCTCCGGGTCTCAGCACCCTGTCTGCTTCCTCAAGGAATCGCTGGTGGTCAAACCAGTGAGCCGCCGTCATGGCCGTCACCAGGTCCACCTCACCAGACGCAAACGGCAGCTCCTCAGCTGGACACTGCCTAGAGGAATAAAAAGGAACATATAAATAAAACACAATGACGCATAAGGGTCCTATGTTTCCTACGCACACTTTTGTCTTTCGGCCGCTAAGAAATGCACCTAAAAAGTCAACAATGTAGTTGCATGGCTCATCTGTTTCCTCTGCAGACCCATCATGTCCTGGACACAACCTGGTCAAAGTTCTCCTGTCTGGTAGGTGCTACAGAACAACCACACAATAGAACAGTTCCTCACCATCAGGGTTATTGTATTTAATGAAAACTAAAAAAATAAGAGTAATAAAAATGAGTTTTCAAAAAAAACAACAAAAAAACAGAAATAGAAAAATAGATTTGCAGGTAAAAGCTGCTTTCCCCCAGTGTTACTGGTTCATGATGTTCAAGAATAAAATGGCTTTGCACAATATCTTATAATAAACAACTGGTTTGTGAATCATATTGTGAATAAAACTAAATAAAAGCCAAACTGGAAGACTAATGAAAATAAAAACTATTACAAATGTAAAAACTACGCATTTATTTTTGTACATTTATAGTATCAGATGCACGTAACATACATGTACATGGAACCAAAAAAGTGACAAAGTTGATTCAGAGCTGCACAGCATACATTCAATGTATTTTCAGCACCTGATTTTACCAAAGTATCACTCCCATCTCACCTGTATGAGACATTTGGAGGGCTCTTATTGGCCTGAGCCATCTCCAGCTGGGCGGGGCTTATGTCCGTTCCGACCACCTTGGTGAAGAACGGGGCCAATAGAACTGTACCTTGACCTGAGCCGCAGCCCACATCCGCGGCAAGGTTGAACTGCTGTGTCTGGAAGGAATGTTTTATTACACGATAAACTTTATACCTTTATAAAAACCTCTATGTGATGTAACATATTATAAAGCCCCACATTTCAAAGTGATGTGATTGCATATGATACATATGTGACCCAGTGGAAAACAAACTTGCTGATGACTGACATTTCTACTAAAGTTTATTTACAACATGTAAAAACTGAGACTATAATTAGATGTTTTTTTAAGTCATTGGTTTGAATCTCTTTGAATTTCCAATTAATGTTTGTTAATGTTAATGCATAATTTCCATTATGTTATACGTGCCTGTGTTAGTTTAATAATACTTTGATGGCTAAAAAGTTGTGTCTGTGT
Source organism: Coranthus polyacanthus (assembly GCA_037367275.1). Taxonomy (NCBI): domain Eukaryota; kingdom Metazoa; phylum Chordata; class Actinopteri; order Kurtiformes; family Apogonidae; genus Coranthus; species Coranthus polyacanthus. The sequence goes on from JAPQRN010000013.1 coordinate 11,400,623, forward strand.
CTGTTGTGTGCGTCTACATAATTAAAAAGGCGTCCAGGCATTGAATTTGAGAGCTATTTATACTATTTATGTAAATCTGGAGAACATTAAGAGACGTTATTGAGCATAGAGTACTGTGAATGAATCAACTGTGGCACAATATTACTGAACAGATGCTGAAAGTACTTGGTAAACCTAAATTAATATTTATAAAATGAGTCTTTGTTGCCTTTTTTAAAGTAACCAGTGGTCACTCATTTACAGTGTACATGCACATTTTTGCATGCAGCCTTCTTCAGTCCGTACTATTACACATGCCGGTACAGTCCATAGTATTATCGACACAGGTGCCGGTAGAGGTGAGATTGGCTGGTTACCAAGGTACGTACAACTAGCAAGGAGGCTTTCAGGAAGTGTTCACACCCTGAGCAGTGCATCCGGAAAGATACGTTCTACTGTTTATTTACACAAAAGTATGTTCAACGTCAGTGTAGATATTGTGTATGTAGTACATAGTATGGGATTTTGGATTGGGCCCAAATGTTTTTTGTTACAACACCATTATAAAGGTCTTTAATATACACATATACATGTTATACATAGAAGTTTGGGGCGGCACGGTGGTGCAG
>JAPQRN010000013.1:11401330-11418194 GCA_037367275.1 Coranthus polyacanthus
CAGGTCTCAAACAGAGCAAGGAAGGGGATGTTAGCCACGACAGAACGGGAGAGAGAGACAGAGGGGAGGGGACGGGCTTATGGAGGGGGTCCTCAAATACCACAAGAGCCCCAACCCCTAACCCAGCCGTGTTGCGATGTGCCGACCTGCCGAGTGTCGTCCAATCAATCAGCTTTGATCAAACCTGTCAGCAGAACTCGAGTCACAGCACTGTCCACAGCTGCGTATATGTGTGTGTGCAGACCAAGCATGAATTCACCCACACACACACGTGTCTACCCACACAAATTTATCACTGCGTCTTTAGCACAAGCCTTATTACAGTATCCTCGCAACATCTCCGCAGTAACACACACACAAAGGCCATTAAAAACACAAAGTCAATGGACTTAGACAAGCAGCCTCATGTATTGCTTTAATATCTGCAGGCATTCTTGCCACAGTAAAAAAGAGCTATGGGAGTGCTTCCATCGACTGTGACGAGCAGTGTTTGCTAATACTGCATGGGGAATTCTCCTGAAAGGCAATCACACAGGTAATCCACACACTAAAAGGAGAACATATGAGAAACGCTGTATTTAAGGCTGAAAAACCGAGTGAAAATCTTGATTTTGGGTTTCCTAAGTGGTGAATCCAAGTCATGCATCCTAGAAAAAAAGGATAAAAAGTAAAGCATTAACATGTCATTTTGTGCACCAAATATGTTTCCACCAAAAATAGATACATGTCTGCAATTGCAAATACCTGCACAGCAATTTCTTGTGACAGTGTGAGTGCACAGACGTGCATGGCAGGGGGATGGATAGATAGGTATTGAGTATAAAATCCCACTCCCCTGCAGAAATCTCAGCAGGTAAAAGCAGATTGCAGCTGTTGGATCAAATCCATGAATTTCAAAAACAGTCCTGTTGCTACACTGAGAAGCATGCTCTTTCTTCAGGGGGAGGAATTTTGTCATGGCTGTTGAATAACAGGTTTGCGCGCGTGTGTGTGTGTGCATTAGTGGAAATAGCATGAAAGTGGAGGCAATCCTGGCAATAAAAGATGAGGAAGTTCGAGGGAAAACTAAGTTTCCTCCCAGCCTGCCTTTTTTTTTTTATTGTGGTGCTGAGCAATGTGCCAAATAGTCTTTGCAATCTCTGGTAGGATATGGAGATCTTAAATCTTTACCTATTAAAACTTCACTTGAGACACTCTCTGTGTTCTCCACAGCCAGCTGTAAAGTCCAAATATCGAGGAGATCTGACTTTTTTTCTTTTTTTTTTTTTTATAGCTGAGACGTTCGCTCGGAGATGCACTCGGAGGGCTAATCCCGCTCTCCGAGGAGAGAGGTAGGTATTGGCTTTGATGATAGAAATGGATTAAACAGATTACATTAAAGGCCAGTCTAATTGAACCAATCTATCCTGATTCTGCCGCTGTAAGATAAATGATGAGAAGGCCAGATAGTATATATAGGTCGTGTGTTTGTGTGTCTGGCTCAGTGGTTGTCTGTGGACATTTACAGGCTCTGTAAAAATACAGAAAAAGCCCTTTCTTTTATGGGCAGAGGAACGACTGTGTAAAAGCATGGCTAAATTGAGAAATATTCAAATAAAACCTGAATTCTATTTATTGCCCTAATTCATTTCTGCCAATATAAAATGGATTACCATGTATGGCTTCAGCTGTTATGAAACAGCAGTAAAACAGATGATTACTGCGGCATCGTGTGTTCTTTCGCAATGGTGCGTTCAGGTGCTTGTAGGAAATTTTAATGAGTCATTTAAGATCCCGCCAGACGAAGCTTCCCATCCTGCCTGCAGAATATTAAAAAAATGTGAGGAGAAAAAAAATGCATTCTAGTACTTTAGATATGCAGCATTTTTTTTCTACCTATATTCAAGAAACCCCAAAAACAACTGATAGAAATAATTTTTATTAGGAATGATTTATTGACCCCTATAGTAGTGTTTGGCTGGCAGGTAAAAACCATTTGACAGTCTCCCTTGGTACATTACCTAAGAATGACTTAAACTTGAATTCAGTGCTTTTTAATGACATGTCACATGTGGTTTCCTTGAATGCATCAAACAATATAGCAGCTACAACAATCGCTGTTTTTTTGTTTTTTTTAAACCAAATATAAGGTCAGACAACATTTTTTGAAGTCTTCACAAGCTGATTTTTTTTTTCATTTTTATGATTTAAGCATCATATCATAAAATCCAACAGTAATGGTTGTTAATGTAAATTTCTAGTTAATGGGCTGATGCATGCAATAACCATTAGCACCCTACAAGTGCACTTTGCATTAGTCTGTGGACTCATTTCAGTGGAAACGTCAGTGTTTCATGATCATCTAAAGGCATAAAGCAAACGAGAAACATTAAAAATATGCACCTTTTACGGATGAAAATATGAAGTCACTGAATATGCTGTAGCTCAATCAGTTTCTCAAAGCTTATGCAAGACCAACCAGCACATAATAGAAGTCTGTTCTTCACCAGCACATCGGGCTTCATCTGTCTTTTTCAATAAAAAGCACAAGCTGCTTCATTTTTTTTAAAAAACCTTTTGGAGCTTTAGCACTCTGCATGCACCTGTCCTCCGGGCAGCCTCATTATTGTCAGCGTCCAGTTGAAGTGAGCGTGATGGGGTGACCTTTTGTTCTAACCTTGTTATCAACGTGAACTCGTTAAGCAGGACTGTTTAATTAGCAGTGGAATGGCAATCAGAGAGGAGTCAGGGACCCTTGTGGTCATAGACACGGATCAATGGTCTTGAGGGAGCCTTTGAAATTAGCAACGAGGGACCTTTACACATATGTGCATGCAGTATATGCTGATGCACATATTAATGTATATTCAGTTCCGCACTAAGAAGTGAGTGCATCCATTTAAAGTTCAACATTGAGGTTTTTGCTTCAGATTGGCATTTGGACAGTTCGATGAGAGGTAACTGGGTTCATACAGGATTTAAAAGCTCAGACACATGTAACTGCGAGCCCAAGTGTTGGAAGTACACAAATAAGGGTTACCCCAAGTTGGAAAAAGTTTGAAAAAGCATTGACTTCATTAATATAAAAATACAGTCTTACAGATAGATAGTAGAACTGTTAGCGTTAGCTCAGCTGGCCGCTAGCATGCTATAGCTTCCCTTATTCATAATCACATCCCATGAAAATTAGCATGATGGTGAAAAAATTGTTGTTAAAAATGGATAGGTCGGCTTACCAGTATGTCCGTTTTTTAAGGACAAGGAACACTGTTTCACTGTTGTGTTAACATTAAAATAATTACCTGTGTGCCTTGATAAATAAAGTGAAATTCAAAATAACCTAATAGCCCTAAGTGACCCTAAGAGAGGTTTATTTATTTTAAAGTTGGTCTTTCATTCCTAGTGGCATTAAAAATGTCTTAAATGTAACTGTCTTTAAGCTGTAGCTGTATACCAGATTTCCCATATTTCAAACCACCACTGACCGAATCAAATCTTTGCTCCTACTATGAGAGCGGGACATACTACTGCGAGGCCCACTTTTATTAAAAGTAGAGAACAAGAGCGAACTGTTCAAATCCCCTAACCCTGGTTGACATGCACGCATGCTGGAGCGTGCATACACACACACAAACAAGTGTGCAAACATGCGTGTGTTTAAACTCAAATACACCAACATTCGAACAGAGGCGAAGAAATGTGAGGCGGGAGCCAACAGCCACTGCACCTGGTGAGATCCAAGTGAAAGTGAGAAGCATAAAAAGGAGCTGAACGCTCAGGTCTGTTGATCTATTTTTACTGCAGAGCAGGGGGCAGAGGGAGAGAGAGAGCGCTTCCTGCATAATGCATGGCCCTGTAGAGCAGCAGTGGCTTTTACTCTGTGCTCTCTCACTGGGCTTCCAGGTGTCTGCGCTGTCTGTCAAACAGGCAGCGTATAGGAGAGCCAGGTGCTCTTACACGGGGCTCTGGTTGATCTCTTTCAGAGCACAAGACCACCAGCCGATGCAGCTGTTCATACTCTCATCAAACACGAGATCGCTCCTGTAGTTTTATTCAGATCTATCTAGAAAGTCTAGGAGCATTCTCGAGCTGAACGCATTAATCATTGCCCCAGTTGAATTGTTAGAGCAATTGTGCATCTAGGACAAATGCTTGCTTGTTTCAAGGGTTGTACAACTTTCTTTTTTTTTTTTTTTCTTTTAAAGCCTCTATGCAGTGGCAATTCACAATTATTCCTTCTCTTACAGATTCTATTGGCACATTTTGGGTTTCAGTTTAGCACAGAAAATGTTTCTTTGGGGAGATAAACCAAATAATAAATAAAAAGTCTCTTTTTAGGCCCAGACTTTTTCAGTCAAACCCCAGTCATTCTAATCCCCTTCAAAATCAACCGATATTGTCTTTTCTCTGGTGAGGTCAGGCTCTTTAGTTTAGTTTTAGTGAGCAGTTTTTAAACTCTGATCTATTCATGTTATTGTCTCTTCTTTATTTTATTGTTTCTGTTATTGTTATCTGTTCTGTTTTCATTTTTTGACTTGTCTGAATATCCTCACATTCTTGGTCAGGAGTGCTGCCCTTTTCAACACCCAGGGTACAACCTATAGCATCAGTTTTCAACGTGCAAGGTACCAGATTGAAGTCATTTTAAGTCCTTAGACGTCGGAAATTGACGACATGGACCAAGTGACGTAGTCAAGGATCAAAAACCTTAGTTTAACACCAACACCAAGTTTGTGGACTTACCCACAGGAGACCAGAGTTCATGTCCTGTTTCACGCTGCGTTCATTTTTGTGTTTTTGCTATCTCCGACCGTTTTTTCAAACCCTAACCATATTGTTTTTGTGCTTAAACCTAACTAAACCTTTACTGTCTACATGTCTTTTGGACTACTTCGCTTGTCGAAAAATCACACCTCTAGGGTCACCCTGTGCGTCAAAACATGCCGCCCTGGCCAAGCGTCAGTATGTGACGAGTTGGGAGTGACAACGTGTAGGAATCTGTGTAGTGATGTGATATGATGTGATGAAGGTGAAAGGCATGAAAGGTAAATAAAGAGTTGAGTTCTTCTAAAGTTGCTGCTGTTGTTATATAAATAATCTGCCGTTGCAACCTGATTTGGGCACAGTTGGTTTCAAGAAATATCTCAAATGTCTGATATTGTTACTTCATTCTTCATTCAAGATAATGACACAAACTGATCATACTTTTAGGGCTCAACAATAGATAGAAATTGCTCCATATAATGGAGATGTTTTTTTTTTCATTTTCTGTGGTTTGGGCAGGGGCTATGTGTGCATCCCTAAAGGGGGCTGGGTTGTTGCTGGGCATCACAAGGAGGGAGACTAATGAAAGCTTGATGAGGATGCTTCTCTGAATCCACCAGCATGATTAGGCTTTAATTACAGAGGGCCACCTCGACATATTCCCTATAATTGGAAATACCTAAGCACTTGGCTGCTCGTGGCATGAAACCAAAAAATCCATGGCTCACAACCCCTCTAGGACAAGCCTGATTTTTGATGAACTCTCCTCTGCAACAGGAGATTCTCAGCTGTTTTAGACTGAAGTCTTTATGCAGATCAGTTGCTAAGTGGTCCTGTGTAATCTTACAACTTCTTGTTATCACCCGAATTACTCACAGAAGAAGAAGATATTGCAAGGGAGGCTTTAAACTTGTAGCTGCTTCCAGTGTGCTGGCATCTCCACACTGCCAGATGTGACAATAACATCCCTATATGGCTGCCAAACGCCTACAAAACACCCACAGGCATTGGCAGCTCCCTTGGTGAAATCTGCTGTTGCACTACCACACGGAAAAAAAGAAAGGCTTTATGTTGTGGTGGTTAAGTGAATCACTGCTTCGCCTGAAGAATAAGTCTTTCTTTCATTACATTTTTTTCTTCAATTCATCGCCGTCACACCATTTTCAGCGTCTTTCAATGGCGGAAGCAACAGCCGAATCATTGTATGAAAAACAAAGACAACATTTCTGAAATGTGCTCAGGTGTTTTGGCGGTGAATAGCAGAGAAGAGACAGTGGACGACTCAAGGATAAGATGATAAGCCTGAAGGATACTGAAAAATGAGAAAAAAAACTGTCCTTTGGCCTTCGTTTTTTAAAAAGTTGAATTCTTTTTCATAAATAGTTGATTTGCGGGACCTTATGTTTGCTTTTAATGAATTCAAGGTTGTAAAGTAGTCTTATATTTGTGTCTTATATTTTTTAATATATGTAATACTTTATTATCTTATGCTGGCTTCAGATTCCACAATATTTTAGTCGGTTATGATGGTCACTGTGTCAGATTGGATGATCATAGTCATAAATTCTTGTTGTTGCTGTTGCTGTTGCAGTGGAAAGACATACACAACGCAGCCTAGTTTAATCACTGCAAACCAGTTCATGGAAATGCACATCATTTGTAGTTTTGCGACTTTTCACGTCTTTCAAATTCGCTTTATGGCAACACAGGTGGTGGAAACTGGAGAAGTGCGTATGCTACTGGCTTAAAAAAGCCTAAAAAAAATAGGAAATAGGAAGAAATAACAACGGCAGCAGCAGCAGACATGGGTTGTCAACGCTCCAAAGAGAACTTGAGCATGTTTACAATTGTGCATGGCAAATCACTCCTACACTGTCCAATCACTCCCGGTCCTACTGGTCAAGTCAAGGACATGATGGAACATGCTGGTCTTTCCAGTCTTTCTGCGAGGACCTTGTGAGACCTTCCTCATACAGCATCAGTTGTCATCCGCTATGACACGCCGCATGACTGATAAGTGAAGAAACGATTCATTGTCACGCCCGACACCCATTCGTCAATCCCGACACGACCCTGCGCCCTACATCTGCAGGATCAGGCTCTAATCAGGCTGACATCATGTGGTGATGTTTTTGTCATTTCTGTCTTGTATTTGTTGTGGTACGTTGACTCTACTTTATCATATGAAATGTGCTACATAAATAACCTTGACTTATATGCTTACCACTGCTCGGAATGAGTGGGAGTGGTTTCTGAATGATTTGATCCTTTCGCTTCCACCGCCATCACAACACCAAATGAGAGAATGTCTTTTGGAAGAATGGAGTCCGTCCCTCCAGCAGAGTTCAGAGACTTGTAGAATCAATCCCGCTGAAGCTGTTCTGGTGTCATGTGGTGGCCCAACAGCTTAAGGACACCTCATGTTGGTTTTTCCTTTAATTTTCCACCTGTTTGTCTAAAGGTCAAGTACACTTAATAAAAGCCGTAATGTATGTCTGAGATTATCATGGGATGCTTTAATCCTATTGCCCTACTGGATTTGCATTGATGTTATCTTTTGATGCACATGAACAAACAACAGAGAGGACAGGGTGAACCAAGCATTTACAGCCGTGTTTATCAACTCAGATTTTCTATTATTCAGATTATTCTGCTTGGGATCCCCTGGTGTAATTAGCTGGATAACAGAGCCACTTCTTTTCACAGTATGGCATCAGTTCCATGATATTCGCCAGCTATCAAGAATAGGTGTAGAATTTGTTCATAGACATATATATCATATATGACAACGTGTGGATTTACTGCGTCGCGTCACGTCGCATAACGGAGCATCTGTGTGAATTTGCGTTGAAGTTAATGTGGCCCTTTCTCCGCTCAAACACATTAAGAGCGTTTAGCTTTGCTGTGAGCTCACATACAACCTCATTTCCATCACGCGCAGCGAAAATGACGATCCCAGAGCGCTCACGGGACATGTGACCTTTATTGAAAAATGACTCCATCGTTTCTAATTTCATATCATGTGTGTGAGATTGACGTAGTAGTTGTAGTAAGGTAGATAATATGCTGCTGCCTGTAATTACAGATAAAAGAACATTAAGTTCGACAGATACATGTAAGCTTCTTGATGAGGGTGCCCATTTCAATTAGGGAGCATTAAATGAAACAAAAAACCTTATGGGAGTTTCTCACTGCCAGACCCAAGGAGAATTAATACACTGCATAGGGCCATTTACCAGAGAGTAATTACTCCCTAATTAGCCATTAGTTATTCGATTACCCTTTTATCAGCTAGTCATGGTCAAAAGGCAGGAATAGCGGATAAGTCATCACCTTGGTTGGTAACAGATGTAATTAACGTGCCGTAGCACCCTCAGAGGGAGACAACGAGAGCGTGCATTCAGGCGCTGTGGAGGTATTCTGGCCCATTTCCTGTGTTTGATCAAAAGGAGCGATAAATCAGAGGGTTTTTTTTTTAAAAATGCATCCAGGGGTGGTTTGCTACAAATAGCAGAAAAAAGGAGGGTGCAAATTAATTTCCCTGCCTAATTTTTTACCTGGTTGGTTTGCAGATTTAACCAGCAAGTCCTTAAAAGTCCTCTGGTCAGTGAGAATAAAAGCGTGAGCGGTGTGCAAATGTACTCGGGCTGCTCATTGTGAACCGACTGAATGGCTCTGTGATTGAGACGATAAGAAATCAGAAAATATTCAATGAGAAGATGGATGATTAGGTGCATATTGTTGCTAGATGAGACCGACATTAACAGACCAGCCAAGAACCATGAATACTCCATGCCAAACTGCTTCTACCATTTATTACACATAATTACATTCTTAAATAAAAACGATTCACCGAACAGTTCCTTGCATAGAGATATTACAATACCAATTTAAAAAAGGAATTATGAAACAAACCAGTAACAAAAATAAATCTTTCTCATTTTTCCATAATAAAGAACATTATCGTACCCATACATCATAATATACAAATGATAAATTTGAAACACTTTGTACAGCGAAAGAAAAGGAGAAAGACAACGGAGGAAAAGGGTGGAAAGGGGAACAAGGAGGGAAACGGGGCGTCGGACAGGGGAGAGGAGTTGAAAGGGATCATATCTGAGAAAATGGAAGGACGGGGGAGGAAAAGAGAGGAACGGGGAGGAAGCGGCGAGGGGAATGCTGGTAGAAAAAGGGGGTGCGCTTGATTTGAAATTCAGACCCGGTGGAAACAGAGGTGGTGTGACACATAGTAATGTTCGTTTTTTTTTCTTTTTTGTTTTTTTTTTTTTTTTTCCCCTCCTCTTCTGAGAGCGAGCGCTGCAGTCTGGAGCTCTGACTCTCACAAGGTGGCATGAAAAATGGCAGAAAAACACACGAGGAGAACGGAGAGAGAGAGAGAGAGAGAGAGGAGTGTTTGTGTGTCAGGTGTTTTTTTTTTTGCGTGAAATGAGGATGTGCTTGAGCATGTTTTATGCGTATCGTCCTGCATGTGTGCGTGTTTTTTACGCAACCGGATCGCCAGAAAAAAAATGCTGCCAATGTACGTTTCGAGAAATCACGGACACAGATCATTTCAACGTCATTTTTCCAAAGAAATATTGCCATGGTATGTGTACTGAAAACCATGTATATGTGTCCTTTACCTCAGTGACTGTTTGGGTGGATGGTGGATAGGCAAAATCCAAGAGTAATCATTAAGGTTTAGGGAATAAAAGCACTTTGGTTCGGTTTAGGAAAAGATGCTGGTTTGGCTTTCTGTGGTTTTGAATTGTTCTCTGTGTTAAATACAGAAAAAGTCTGCAAAGATTTAAAAAATGGCCGAACCAAACCCTAACCCTAACCCAATCCATGGTATCTTTCCTTAAACATAACCAAAAAAGTATAAAAGTCATTCAGTCAATACCAACACAATTGTGGTTACAGTGTGCTGTTCAGACATTATACTGTTGATATGGATGTATTGAGAAATGTTAATAGGAAACTTTTGATTCAAAAACGTTGATATTACACGTGGTTTGCAGAAATCCACAATGACGCCATTTTCTTCTGGCAACTGGTTCAGTGTTTGCTTGCATGATTTTGCATTTTGTGTGTATGCATGTCTGCAACGTTGTATGTTCGACTGCAGCATGTATGCATGACTGTGTGCATTAGTGTTCAAAACAGCTACTATACAGACTTTGTGATCAGTGTTCCAACACCCGGGGCGTTTTGTGAAGTACAAGTACAAGCGAGCAGAAAATATCAGATATGCAAGTGATTTTTCCAAAAATTCAGAGTGCAAATACAAACAGACAAAGAACACACAGGCACAGCAGAATTGACAATCATTCATTAAGATGACGTAGAACTGAACCGCATCCTCGAAGACGACATGAAACAACCTTTCCAGAAAACACATTCACATTTGAAATCCAAAGTTCCCGGCATCAGGAGAACAATTTATGTCACAAGAAGAATCAAATTGAAACAGTCCTGTAATTTTGGATTTTTTTCCAAAGTTTCAATGACAAACACATCCAGTGTTTCAAGTCCAGAATCCTCGTCTGTCTGCGATTGGTACAGAACATGAAGGAAAAACTGAAAAAAAAAAACCCAAAAAAAACAAAATACACTTCCAAGCTGCACATTCCCACACATTCAGTTCAACAGGAGAGTGTTTGGTGTCCTGTTAAAAAACTGAAACACACAAGTAGAGCTGCCATTAGATGATACCATTTTAACCCACAGGTTAAGCTGCTATTCTTCATTTTATCTTCCACATGGCAAGGAAGCAGGAAAAACACAAACCTGCTCACCCGCTGGGAAATTCTCATCCAAACTGGACGTTTCTTGAAAATCTACCAACCAAATTTGAAATATTAGTCAGTATCTAGGCCTTTTCTTAATACTAACAGACATACAGAATTTCTATAATATTGTGGTAGCTGCAACTTTGATGGTACATGAGGATTTTTGGTGAACATAAACCAGCAGGTTTAACTTGTGTTGTGATCACTCCTATTTGTTTTTGCATGTGTATGTTTTTGCAAGGAACTCTGGCTTGCATGCACACTTAAGAAAGAAAGAGTTCACTACTTATGTGAAGCAGGAGTTGATAGAGTATCTACTTCCAGAGCTGCAGACAGATCATGTCTAGATATGATTGAGCTGGACCGCATTCATAACCGAAATTGAAATGCGCCTCTGGGTTACAGAGTGAAATCAATTTTCTGTCTCCCTTGCCGAAAAGCAGGCTGCTGTGCTCCTAACTTCGATTCACAATGTTAAAAGTCCTCTAAAGTACGTTTCGACCTTGACTTTGTTGTACTCAATCGAGTTTTTTTTTTTTTTTTTTTAGACAAGCTGCCTATTTGATTTGAGTGCGCTTACATCAATGATCATCCGGTTTTCAGAATGCAGGTTCTGGATTAAAGACACTTCAAACGTGGAAAAGAACAATAACTGGGATCGTATATAATCACCAAAGTCAAGTGTATACCGTATTTCCTCAAATAAAAATTGGTAGTCAATTAACAGCCGAGCTTCTGGTAATGACCAGGGGTGCGAACATGTAAAGATATAAAGACAGACGTAGTGACAGCTCTCCAAAAGTGAAGCCAAACCATCTCAATCTCTGCTGGTTACAGGTCATCAGCCCCACATCCTCAGTGTTCATCAGTGGGACTTGGACCTAATTAAAAAAGTCCAAAGTACACATCCAATACATTTTTTAGGTAGATTTCATCAGGCTGATTTGTATTCAAGTGATCATTTTCAAGTTATTTCTAATGACCAATATCTGTAAAGAATCCAGAGAAAATTAATCAGGTGGATGTCACATCTCCGGCTCCAAACTGCATCACAGAAGCACCAATCCAACTGTGATATTTTGTCTTCACCTTTGCACGGTGTGAGTTAGCAGCGCTGCGTCGTCCATCTTCATACACAGTCTATGAATCAAACAGTATTATAGTCCTACCTGTATTTCAGGTGTGTGTGCGTTAATTTCACAGCCAAACTGTATTTTTGTAGTAAGTGCCACGAGATTCTCGATTTACATCTTGACGAGTTTCACAATGCTTCACAATAAAAAAAAAAAACCCTGTTAAGAATTTCAGGGTTTCTGTCCACTGAAATACTAGAGAGCTTTTCCTTTTAAGTGTTGATTTTTAAAAGCATATTGGAGTAACTATAACTGGGCAGATGGGAGCAGATCAAACGCCTCACTTTTTAGTAAAATATTAATGAATACACTTCTCGAACAGAGGGAATTGGAAATAAAGGCCTGCCTCTAATACAAGCCTGCTTCAAATAAAGGCATTCCTTTTGGAGATGAGCTAAAAAAAAAAAAAAAGGCCCCGGTCACTATTTGAGGAAACGCGGTACTGTATGTGTCTCAGCGTGTGTGGGTTTCACTCCACTGCAGTTTCACGAGCTGATGGGGCAGTTATCATTGCTGAGCTTGCAGAACCAGCCCCTCTAACCTACTTCAGCCACCCACTTTGAATCTGCAGTCCTGACCTCCCGCTGGTCCAGTGCAACCAGTAAAATGTGTTGTCAGAAGCTACTCGCTATGGCTAGCTAATTATTCAACCATTCACTTCTAATGTGAAGAAGAGAAACTATGAACAGTGTCTGGTATGATCTTGGTAGACGTGATCACAACCCCGTGGAAATGTTCTCATGGGCCGAGCATCGTGTACACACTTAACAACAGATACATTCACATTGATGCGCTCGGAGAAGAGCCTCACAACTGATTGAATTTGCATGATCTCACAAGTCCTTCCGTGTGCAGTAGGGTGGAAATCTGCATTCAGACACACATGTACATGGTCAGGAAGTCAGCAGGAATGTTCTCGGATATGCATAGGGCCCGATTAGGTGAGCTGTTGAATGCTGCTTTTTCCAAAATGGATTCTGAGAGCTGCTAAATTGGAAGAGTTCTGCATGGGCGGTGTGAACAGAAAAAAACCCTCCTCAACCCAGTGACTAGTAGTTAGGTGCCAATCACTCACAGTCTAAAGAGATCATTTCAGGCATCTACAGTCGACACTTGTGTTTTTTGGCTGCATCCATTTCCAATGAGTTCTTCAAAACGGTCTTTTTTGTTTGTCTTTTTGAACAAATAGGAGAATCTTTTCCTAGAAACAATATAGACTTTACATACATAGTGATCTTGTTTGTTTCCGTGTGCTATTTCGCAGTCGGCTAGCTGCTTCGACTTGTGCATGTGGCCTTCCACGTTCTGATTACATGTGAAAGCCAGCGTTTGGTGGGTCCCGAATTGTCTTCTAGTTCAAGAGACAGAGATTTTTTTTTTTTTTTTTTACAAAAAGTTTGCAAAGAGTCAATTGTGCAACAGTTTGTGGCAACAACTCATAAGAGCAAAGATCCCAGAGAGGACAAACACCCTTAGGAGCCATCTAGCATCACTTGATACTCAGTTTCAGCTGACATTCTAGGAGATGAACAGTCTTTCCCAGAGTAGATTAGTTAGCCTCATCCAACGGTTCCCCTCAATGGATGATGTTCATAAAGCAAAGCCAGCCCTCCGGATGACCTCAATCAGTCTTCACAGCACATCAGTGCAACACACTCCCATCTTCAAGTCTTCAGGAAATCCAATCTTATGCTTCGTTCAAACAAGTGCTCCGATGCATCGAACCAGAAGGATTTATAAATGGATCCAGTTGGCGGATGTGACAGAGGTCAGATGAAAAATTGTCAAATTATTATCACTCTGATATATAAGACAATAAACCCTTTGGTGAAGTGTAAAGGCTCTGGAAGGACTCAGGGAGCAAAAGCCAGCTTTCTCGCCCGCTAACCCTGCGAGATGATGCAGTTTAGTGACTCCCCAGTTCAAGGTTGAGTCTAAGAAGAGGGAAATCTTGAATATACAGCACAAACAGTAATTCTGCCACTAGTGAGCTAAATATACAACTGATCCAGTTTGGCGTCAGTGTACTCCCTAGACTGTGGAGCACTACTGCATGAACAGGGCTGACATTTTGGAAGCGTTCCACTGAGGGACGGCTGCAAGGACGATTAAAACAAAGAGCTGCCAGCTACAGGCGAGTGGTCCACCATTCACCATGCGACGTCCCCTCTGAGACAGAAAGACGAGTGGGACGGAGCGTCTGTGTGGTCCACGCGACAAAGAGGAGACATTTGTGAGGCGACGACGTGTCATCGTGGAATCATGGACCAACTGGTAGAGCACAGACTGACAGAGTCACTTTGGATGTCTGTCCGCCTGTGTTTCTGTCTGTAGTCAGTCAGCATCCCTGTTTGCTGTCTCTGCCCCCCACCCCCACCCCGGAGTCCAGAATCTGCTGTTTTTTCCAGTCCATTCCGCTGCCTTTTACTCTCTCTAAAACATCCATGGTGTTATTTTTCTGCAGATACGATGCACCCTCTCTCTTCTTCCACTCCTCCTCCATCCCCTTCCACTCCTGCTGACCTCTCTCAAAATTCCTCAGATGTGCCTCTTCATGTGTAGCGCCAAGTGATCCGACCGAGAGAAACACCTGCAACCAAACAGAGAGAAACAGAGAACAGCTTGTTAGCTTGTTACCAGTGCAGGGGAAAGAAGTTTGTTTTGTCGATTGAGCTAAACGTTGCTGTTAGCTAGTGAGTGCTGAGCCACTAATGCACACGCAATTAGTATATGTGTAACTAATTCATAATCAGCATTTTCAGCAGCACTCCTAATGACTTCAGCTGCGCCATGAATAACTAGAGAGCCCGCAGATGGATCTGTTGAAACTGAGTGAAGGGAGATGGGGGGGGGGGGCTCGCAAAACATGTGCTGTAAAACGATAGCTAAATTAGATGAATCGAAGCCTCTCATCTGAAAAACAGGCTTGCAGAATTGCTGGGGCGTAGCTGCAGAGTAAAAAATGAAATTGCTTTGGAAGTATATTGTCCTATTTTTTCTTCTGCGAGGGTTTTCTAAAAATGTTTGATTATTTTGTACTGATTGCCATAAATTGACATAATGCATGCTCTCAGCTGGCGTTTGGTTTATTCCATGCATGCTTACATACAGATGCAGCAATTATATTAGACTTAACTTTTCCATCTCCGTTAGATCAACAGATCAACCCTGTTTGTATATGCTTGTAGCTTCAAAGAGACATGCGCTTGCAATGCTTTTTTCCTTTGAACGCTCCATGTTTATCAGGAAAATCTGAGGTGTAAGCCCATGTTAAAAGAAATGAATTAAAAAAAAAGATACATCTGATTACATTTCTTCTAAATCTTTAAAAGACCTGGAAAATATGTCTATGACATACTAACATTACTAATTAATTTTTTTTCTACAGACTGAAGCCCATGATAATTATAATAATGATCCTTAAATCAATCACAATCACAAAGGAAGTGTGTTAAAATTCAAGTACCACTGTTTAACAGTGTCTTTTTAACTCAGTTCACACATTCTTTCCTGTGAACTACAGCTTGCCAATAAAACCATCAAGGCCCATCAAAACTCAGCTTGAAAGGCAGATTGCTGATCTGCACTAACAGACATAGGAACAAAACCCAGGCCGATACGCTGAAGTGCCATTTGAATTTCAAAAGCATCAAGGCCATTAACATTAAGTATCATGTTAGAAAGCAATCATTTCTGATATGCACTACCAAACAAAAAATGTGTTTTATGTTCAAGCGCCAGCTGAATTTCCATGGTCGACAAAAGTTCAGCAAACATGGACAAAAGAAGGAGAGATTGTGCTGAGTTCAGGATGATGAATCTTTTTCACTCCATAGAAACTATTCAGCTTAGACTTTACATTCACCCAGTTACTGAGACCAGTCTGCTTACATTATCACGGGAACAACGACTGCTACGTGGTATTCCCATCATACGGAAGTGCTTCGGCATATGTTGCTATCTACTATGCATATCTGTGTATGGTGGTGGCGTCACATACTCATCCTTTGTTTTATTTCACATTGCAGCCACACAAATGTCCAGAGAAATGCTGCTTGTCTGGACGCCACCGAACCACTGATCAACGACGGAGCTTCTCTATTGAAAATCCGTTTGATTCCGAAAACAGCAGTGTTACCACCACGCTACTAAGAAATGTAGTTAAACTAGTAACACTGCTTCTTATAGCGATGCTACTGCACAACACTGGACAAAACACAGCTACGCTAAAGGTTCAGTATGTAACATTTGTGTGTGGAATTTGTGTTGGAGACTGTGTTGTGCTGGGAGTAGGTCATTTCTTGGCGTTCGCTAACTCCATTTCTAACCTGACGACTGTCTTGATTGCCATGATAGCATCCTGCACGTTGATTTCTATGTACGGGACTCAGGTCAGCATTTCCTTATCCTCGAACTCTAATATGCCAAAACAGTGTGCAACACTAGCTACTGTTAGCTTAGAAATTGACATCAACAAACGACCAACTCCCAGCACAACACACACAACCACACACGTATCTTACATATTGACCTTTGTTTTACTTGTTAAATATTACAAATGAATCACATGAATTGTAAAGCACAAAAAAATTGCTAATTCAATTAAATCTCTTTTAAATTCTGGAGTGGATGGTCTGTATAAATTGAGAGAAAGTTCAACTAAATAAGCGCTTGTGCTGTTTAAATGTGATTGTTAAACCAAAATTCAGACCCTAAGGTTCATTGTCCCGTGCCTTTATGTACTGCAGGCCCTCGAGCACCCACATCACCCAATTACTCTTTCTTTTAATGCTAATTTCCTCATAATCTTAACAACAAGCAATCTGTTAGAATCAAGCAATCTGTTCCTGAAATAAAAGAAAAATCTTAAATCACGTATTACACCTTAACCCAAAAGCAGTTAAAAGACTTGTTTTCGCAGCTCTGCAACTGTTGATTTCTTTCTTTTTTCTTTTTTCTTTTCCTCCTTCCTTCTGTGTTTTTTTTTGACACCAGCTTCAGATTGGCTCTTTCCACTGAGACAGAGGCAACTGTCTAAGATGTCGAGATGAATCAGTGTTTGGCCAAAAGGGGGAGTTACACCGTGATGAGCCACCAGTCATCTGTCTTACTGTCACACCTGCATGTGTGTGTGTGTGTGTGTGTGTGTGTGTGTGTGTGTGTGTGTGTGTGTGTGTGTGTGTGTGTGTGTGTGTG
>JAPQRN010000013.1:11425897-11442442 GCA_037367275.1 Coranthus polyacanthus
GCATTTATTGTAGTGATGAGATTCAAGAGCAGTGCAGTAGTACAGCGTGGGCGTGTTTCAGCATCGTCACGGCAATGTTTTCAAGACAGAATACAGAAGTGGATTTTTAAAAACTGCGCAAAAACAATAAGAATATCTCGAAAGAAATGGTTCAAAGATTAAAAATGTTTGCAAGTCTAGATGAAATGGCCGTGGTCTTAAAAAAGGCCACATGGTGCGACCTCTTTTATCTTAAAATGAATTCCCTTAACATGCCTCACATTGTGTTTCAAAACAAAGTATTCACATTTCTTTTGAGCTTTTGTAAATATGATCTCATATTTCTGTTCTATAAGACCAAAAAACTGATGAAAACAATTCAAGCATGCTGTACACACATTTGAAAAGAAAAGACATTTTAATATATTAAAAGTGATATCAACAAAGTTTTCCAAACAGCAGTCGTGACGACAGATGGTCGCACCACATGAGATTCTGACACTCCAAATAACAGAGAAATTACAATTAACTAATGGTTTTGCAAAATCAAACTGAGTTATCTGTTTAAACCTTTCTCTAACTGAAAGAAGTCAGACAATCTGGGCCTCACATTACGGACCAATATGTTGCATCAGGTCTTAATGGTTTCAATGTGTCTGAACCAGGAGATTCTCAGCTTTCTGAAGCAACTTGAATCATGCCTTTATTCAAGCCCGTTTACCATGTGATACGGGCCAGAACGTTGCTCACTCGCTTCAGTGGAAATGTTTTAGCATCTGGTACTGGAGCGGTTTCCCAAGAAATAAAACATGAAAACATGCATGGAAAAGATGACATGCAATGTCAAACAGATTTCACACATTATTTCACACCACTATGCCTTTGCACTATTTAAATTTAAATATTATTTTATTGACAGAGAGGTTGTTTATTTTCCAACACCTGAAACGTCTGTTCATAGTCATCACAACATACTTTATTATTTCTGAATCATGACTACATTTTTCGCTAGTAAGTGCTGGTGTTTAATATACCGTATTACTGTTTACTGTATTACTATGCCTGTAGTGTTAAAGTGTTAAACTATAACACGCTGATTAATAGATGTATTTGTACCAAACATGAAATGGAGATCTAAAACACCGGAATGCAACTTTTCACGTTGAAAAGCAAAGAAAAAAACTCTGGTTGGAGATGAAACATGAAAAGGCTTTATTCACTGGGTGTTTTTTTTCTGTCAAATATGTCATGCTCACACAATAGTAATGTATAACGGTGACCATGTGCTGCACCAGAAGGAAAAAGGCAGGTTGCCCTGAATCACATAATGTATAACACTTAATACTGACTTCAAGAATAAGCTCAGAATTGTCAAAAATATAAAACTATGTCCATGTATTTTAGTTTTAGATGTAGGAAAAATTAAGTGCACTGATTTTGAAACCACTATGATTAATGACTACTACTACTACTACTATGATTTTATTTAAGCAAAAATACTGTTCATGCCAGTTAAACACTAATCAGTATTTCATTTTCCATAACTAAAATTTATGTTCCATCCATGCACGCCTGTCCCTAATGTGGACATGTATCCATACTACTCACTTCCCAGAAACACCCAGAGCAGCAGGTCTGGGCCATCCGGCTCTGGCCAATGAAATTCCCGGGAGGCAGGGATGCCTGACTGTGTTGCCTAGTAACGGGAGCAAGGACGTGGAGTGTGTTTGTGTGTGTGTGGTGCGCTGAAACATGAGGAGGCAGTAGTCAGTGCATCTGGCTGGATCTGGCAACGGCACGCCGCCATGCCACCGGCCAATTACCGAGCACGCTGGCAGAGCACGGAGGCAGTTGCCTAGCGACGGTAACCGTAGAGCTGTATGGGGCAAGGGGAGGGAGGGAGTGAGGGAGGGAGGGGAGAGAGGAAGGGGCTGCGGTGGCGGTGGTGGTGGTTGTAGTAGTGGTAGTGGTGCAGGAGGAGGAGTGGAGGGGGGGCACTGAGAGACCAGAGCCTGCAGCAGTACATAAGCACTCAGCTACCGACTCCTCCAACGATACGCTGCCCCCCGTTGCCTAGCAACAGGACCCCCCCCCTTCTCCTCTCCCTTAAGATGCCCTCATACAAACAGGCAAGTAGAGCAGGTACACACTCCTCAAACACACACACAAACACACAGTGGAAAGAGAAGGTTACTTTAAAACACAATGTTGCACACAATCTGACTGATTGGCCGTTTTAAACGGCAATCATTAACCTAATCCACTGGATTAGCCTGAACTCTGCAACATAATCTGATTATGCTCTGTTACTTTTGGATTACTTTGCCTGTAAAACATATAATGTAGATTAATATGAAGCTAAGTGGATTATTTCTTCTGATTTGAAGAATCACAATTGTGGACAGTGCTCTTGCTAAAAAACATTATTTATTGCATTTTATTTAATAAAATCCCCATTAGCAGCCACCATTCACTCTTTTCAATCAAATATGATGTGCTTTTTCCTCTCTGAAAATGTTTTTTTGGGGTAATCAAATGAGCAATCGTATATTCCTCATCTGTAATCTGATAACTCGGTGTTTCCTGAGTCACTGTAATCCCATTATGTGTAATCTGTTACTTCCGATTGCTTTCGCACACACATGCACGCAGGAATATATACGCGCACATCCCCTCGCTCCAGCCTCTCAGGTGCCAGCATTGAAGTTAATTGCATTCCCTCCATTAGCCAGGGCTGAAGCAGGGCATCCGGGTCTCAGAGGTCATTAGAGAAGCACTCGGAGAACGCTTTACAGGCTCCAGCCCACAACTAGCACTGCGGGCTTGGAGAAGACGAGGAGAGAAACAGGTTTAGAGACAAGATATGATGGATGAGGGAACTGATGGAGAAATAAAGTGTGTTAGAGGGACAGTAGCACTGCACAGCTTTATACCAAAATTCAGTGCAGGAGCCATGATTTTTATTTGTCGGAAAATAGCGTCTGTTTAAAGGTTCAATGTGTAAGATTTGCATGTTCTCGGGTGCTTACGTTAAGTTTGTTTTAGGGTCTGTTTTGAGCTAGGAGCCGGTTGTTTGCTGACATTAGCTAACGTCATTTCTAAGATTAAGACCATCAGTGTCTACATCCATCCAACAGCCTGTACACTCACATCTATGGAGAGGACTTTTTTTTCCCACAAAACGCTCTCCCCCGAGTTCATCAATGCCTCTCTTCTACTCTAAAGTGGCAACCGTTAGCCTAGAAATGGAGTCGGCTAACATCAACAAACTTTCTTCTCCAAGCACAAACACAGACTCATTTCCTATTTTTATTATTCGTTGTGATTCAGGCTTTTGCAATGTGTTCATCACACAGGTTCTTATCGCATTGACGATGAATATTATAGTCAGCACTGGTTTAGACTATATGAGGGCTTGGTTCAGGTTTGGAAAAGACCATGGTTGGGTTCAACTATTACTAAATTCTTGGGATTCTTTTTTAATCACTGACGTTTTCTGTATTAACACAAGGCCTGATATCTTTCCCTAACTCAGTACTGTCAGTTCCTGAACGTAACAATAAAAAACATTACTTCACATAAGAACAAAACGCATTTTTGGTTCAACAGTTTTGACATACGTATCTGTGGGATGCAGAAATATACATCAGCAACATTCTTAAATGCAGGCAGGAACCACCATTTTTATCTGATAGAAAATAATCCAAAATTTTAGTTGCAAATTTTGTGCAAGGTGTTCATTCCTAAAAGAGACCCATGAAGAGCGAGCTGCAGCGGAGCCGAGTGATAAAATAGCAGGGCGTCGTACAGATAGACACACAGTATGAGAGACTGATACACAGAGAAGGGAGGAGAGAGCTAGATAGAGATGAAGATGAAAAAAAAACTCACACAGATCCAGAGAGGGAAGAATATGAGAAATAGAGAGACATGATGGCAGAGAAGGCAGAATAACCCAACAGGCCTCGTGTTTTACCCGTTCCCTCACCCTGCCCAAAATCTAATTGTACCATTCCTTATCTGCCATAAGCCTATTCACAAAAAGCTCTACAGGGCACTGTCATTTCAACTCAGCCGCTCTAATTCCAGATTAAATCGTAGCCTTTTCTCCGTCGGTAATTTATGGAAATAACAACTAAGAAAAAGAGGATTTGAGTAATGACATCTTTAAACTTGTCAGGATAATGGCTCTGTGAATGGGCGAGCCTGTGGCACTGCTGTCTTTTTCTGAAGAGGGTCGCTCTACTGTACTGTACCCCCCTCCCCCCCGTCCCCCCCTGTCCCTGTCTTCTTCTGTCTTCATCTACTCTTTGTTTCACTCCACGTCACTCTCACTCCTCTTCCCTTCCTTTAGCTTTTGTGTTTTCTTTTGTCATCTAATGTCGACATTCCCCCACTTTATCATTCTACCTTCCCGGTTTGAATAACAAGACAGATGTTCCTCTGGTGGATGCTTTTATCCAAAGCACCTTAAGTGACAGTGATGAGCTCTGGGGGGAAGGGAACTGAGCCCTTAAGGTGCTGTATGTGTCATTGTACTCCATTAAAATGGCATTATATCCATTTCAAAACCTTTTGCTTGATGCAGAAAAGCGAGGAATGCAGAATGGGCTTACAACTTGAAAGATTTGTATTTTTTTTACGTTAATTAAAAATTTAAAATAAAAAAGTTATGTTCGCTTTATTAAACAAACACAGTGAACGTTTGCTTGTCTCAGCTTCTCAAATGTGTGTATTTGCGGCTTTCGTGTATTTGATATGATGATTTGGGTTAGTTGTCAGACCAAAAAAGACCACTTTAGACTCGAGGAACTTACCCTTGATAATTTCACGGCAAGTAAAGTTTATATATTAGCAAGCAGCAGTACAGCATACAATGTACAGCATCGCTAGTTCGACTCACAGGAAGCAGTCCGTCGGAATAAACCTTCCACTGGCAGGCTTTTTCAATCGGCATTCTCCTTCGTTTTGTATGTTACACGAGTTCAAAGAGTGTGATGAGATGTTATGTTCCGCTAACTGCGTGTTGCCTAAACCTACGTGAGATAGCAACTACATGCTGAAATGGCAACTTTTGTCAAAAAATTGGATCATGCAATAAAGCAGGCCTGCTTAGTTCGTTTTGCAGAGTTGTTTTATGGGGATTTTGATATTTTAATCGCCTCTCCATGTGCAAATGTTCCTCCAAAACAAGTTCAGTGAGACCTTCCTCCAGTGCTAGCACAGTGCTAAATCAAAGTGTGGAGATCTGGCTATGCGAGACTAACGGGTCTGAACCAAGGTTAATAGCCTTGGGTAACTTCCTGTAATAGTTGGTATAAAGTTCGAACCATCCAAAAGTAATGTGAATGCACCGAACCATCAGTCAGACCAAAAATCTGTTCGGTCCATACTATGGTCCAAGGGAGATGTCACACCAACAAACTGAGAAGCAGGAGACATCACCTCTAACTTTATAACTTGATGATTTGCCTTTTAGCAAATGTATTGCCCTTGTACAGTATAATCTATCAGTGGCTCACTTGTTATATAAAATCTGAATACATTGTTAGAAAATACAAAAAGACAATAGTTGACAGAAATCATCTCCATTGGTCTGGTACTACTATTCCTCTCCAGTCTTTTGCTTGTCTGGATATTCTGACTGGACTGCAGCTGTTGCATTGCTCTCCCCATCTCTGGCCCAGTTGGCATGGAGTTTAATCCCAGCGGCTGTAGACAAGTCACACTGGGGAAATCAATGATCGCGTGTGTGCCCTTTGTTCCAGTCTGGCTCACACCTAAATCTGTGGTGGGCACCGTCCAGGGTGTGATCACACTTAGACCTTAACATACAGTAGTTGACAAGTTGATTTTGTGCAGATTCACACCCACCAAATAGAAGCAAGCCAGGAGGGGTAAACAAGTCTTGTGTAGCTTCTTTGTCCAAGAGCTTTGGTATTCTGTTAAGCTGTGAGTCTGAGTGTAAAGGAAAGCCAATCGAATTTAAGTCCCTGTAACTTCATTTAACATGATGGACGCTCCGTTCTCTACCTTCTCAGGTTCAAACATTTAAAGAAATAGAAACACAGGAGCATCAGTCTAACCTACAGCTCAGTATACATTTAATTTGCTATTTTTAAAGCTGTTTGTGTAACTTCTGGCTAAAACGCATGCCATTATCCAACCAAAATTTCTCTGACAGTAGAGTAGAGACTTGCATTTTCATTTTTTCATTTTTCTCACCCTCGCAACAAAAGCAAAACCTGTGAACCTGCAAGAGTCAAAATATCACATCATCAGCAACACCTAAAATTAAAAAAGGTGCTAAATCCTA
Source organism: Coranthus polyacanthus (assembly GCA_037367275.1). Classification (NCBI taxonomy): domain Eukaryota; kingdom Metazoa; phylum Chordata; class Actinopteri; order Kurtiformes; family Apogonidae; genus Coranthus; species Coranthus polyacanthus. The sequence continues at coordinate 11,432,193 of JAPQRN010000013.1, forward strand.
ACCCTGCTAATTAATCATGGAAAACACCTTGTTTTGTGTTTCACTTGTATTATCCCTATTATTGAAATCAGCCCTCATCTTATATATTTTAAACATATTTGTCTTGGTTTTAAAATAATCCTATTACTGCCATTCTCCAACCCCAAATTGAGAACTACTGACCTAGACTTATAGAATCCATAGAGGACAAGAGGGCCTGAAATAAACTGGGGAAATGGCAGCCTATCCAGGTCAATCCATCCATCACCGTGCAGTTACTCAGACAGAGGACAGCTCCCCGACAGGGGTCTGAGTGGTTTAGGATTGAGATGGAAGAGCGGGAGAGTTATAGCTCCTGAACCCTCCCCCCTTCCATCTTGAGAAGAACCTTGACAAGGAGGACCTGTCCTGGTTTGGCACAGAGAGGTACTTAAGTAGAAGGAGTGGGATAAGAGAAGTGGGTTTTCTAAAATCATCACATTTTTATCTTACATGGTAAAATTTCCATATGGCACCAAGGGGACCTGGCTTTAAGTCTGTTTCGTGATTATAGAGCTGTTTCTTCTTTGACATCCCTTATCATTTCTGTGCATTTTGCACTTGTTCCAAGAATGTGAAGCAGGTGGATTTCCCACAATTATCTTAGGTCAGGTTATCTAGGAATACTGTAGGCCAATTAGAAAGAGTCTTCGCAGAAAACAGCTCACATTTTATATCGGTCTTGTTGGAAAAAAAAAAAGCTTATATAGTTCCTCAGTTTCAACACAGTGCCCTCTCCACTGTGCAGCAGTCATTTGGCTTCAGGACTGAGTCGTTTTAACCTGCCACCAACAATGAGACTCAATCAATTTCATCACCAGCAGGTGTATCAAATGGCCACTCAGTCTGGTAACATAGTTGTCCTCAGAGGTGCCTCACTGAAAATCTCACAAGGCCAATTACTGACATTAAATCTTTAAGTGTGCTTCCATCCAGCCGTTTTCATGCACATTTTCAATTTGCACATACATTTTTTACACTTGGGAGAGTTGCTCTATCAATAAATGGTAAATGCAAGAAAGTGCAATGGAAACTGATTCAGCAAATAAATGATGTGTAATTAATGTGTCTGCATGTGTGGACCAATAAGGAAACTGCAATGTCCTTGAATCAATACAAGAGCAAAACATAAATGCCATATTAGATTTGAAACAGCAATGAAACACCCCCGTGTATGAAGAGCTGAAGGAACAAATGTTAGAGGCTTTGACAAACGGGCCAATTCTGAGAAGCAAGTGTATGAATCAACACTATATGAGCGAGAAGTGTCTTCCAGCTGTTCAGGGAGAAGTGCTAAAGCCAGGTTCAGGTATTTTGACACATAAAATATAATAGCTAATAAATAATAAAAAAAATATGCAACTTCTATCGGTATCTGCCTACTGTGTATCTCAAGAAACCAACTCCTAATATTCACATAATAGTACTGGATGGAAAGACACAGAAATTTACATTTTCTTTTGGTTTAAATTTGCAATACATTTGAATGGAACCCTGACAAGCACCAATCAACAGGATATTGTCAAACTATATGCATTTAGCTGCCTGTTATCAACATATGAAAGGGAATATGTTTAAAATGATGTTTTTTATGAATTTGGGTACAAAACAATCAGTAACAAGTCTCACCTGTGTGTGTCCTTTGATGGGCCTTTAGGTGGGAGCTCTTGGTGTACACCTTCCTGCAGCCGTTGAACTGACAGCGGTGAATCCTCTTCTTGTTCTCCGGTAGCTCCCCTACCCCAATGACACAGGCAGCCCCCTCCTCTTCGTCCTTCATCCGGACAGGGAGCGCGTGCGCCGCCACTAGCCGAGCAGCGCTGAGACCCACCTTCCTGGCCACCAGCTTCAGGGTCAGCGTCCCGTCGGCTGAGGCTGTCAGCGTCTGGTTGGGTTTGACGAGATGCCGCCCCAGTTCTGGCGACGACGGGGGTGTCAGTGAGGTTACGGCGCTCAGCTGGGCCTGGTGAACCCCTTCAACCCCTTCTCCATTCTCCAGCCCCTGCCCCTTGGGTTTGATGTCTCTTTTCATCGTACCGGTGGAGGGGAAGTTCTTCCGTGTTGGGCAGAGGATCACTGGAGGTGGGCTGGGGGGTTCAGGGAGGCTCGGCAGGCTGGGGAGCAGACTGTCTGACAGCTCTTCCTCGCCATCCTCCTTTAGGTAGGCTGGAGTTAGGAGGCCATCCAAGTCCTGGTCGAAGAGCTCCGACAGACGTTTGGGCTCTGTCTGCAGATAACGCTCCAATTCTAGGCAAGTCTGGAAGAGAAAAAGTGGGAGAAAAGACTCTCAGGCTAGGCAAGGCATACACTAGAAGACTTTGAATGGACTTGGATGGATCCTCGTTCTCCATCTAGATTCCTTTTGAGGTTTTTTTTTTAGTTTAAGCCTGATCTTCACATGTGAGTAAGAATCAGACTGGATCATCAGACTAGAGGATTTAGTGTTGCATTTGAACATTAGTTTTGAATTTGAGATTTCATCTCCAGAGAAGAATGGTAAAAAATGCTGCTGGTGTAACGAGGTTTGGTTTAAGTGACCAAACAGTCCTACACGTATTGGGCAGTGAAACTCTGATGGTTTATAAGTGAATCAATGAGGAAGAAGAGCAACAGCAAGCAGATTAAACTACTGTCTCTCTTTCAGCATCATCTCCACCATCCCCATCACTTGTCTCCACATCAAACTAGATTCTCTTGATATATTTCTGCCCAAATCAAATCTCTGACAGCAGGTATTTAACTTATAACAGCGTATCTATCTATTAGAGCGCATCTATTGGTTTTTGACAATGTTCGCATCACTGAACTTGACCATTTGAATTTGCAAGACTTGTTTGTCTTGAGGAGAAAAAGACATATCATATAATAGCTCAGACTGTTTCATGACCACCTTCCACCAAACAATCAAGACGAGGAGAGCATGTCACGACTCTAGCACAACACTGATGATTTCACTTTGATGCTGGTGCTACATGCACTTGCAAAGGCTGTAAAATCTGCTGTAAGGCTGCCATTATGTGCCTGCACTAAAACTGCTCATATCCCTTTGGACAGTTTCAACAGTCGTCAGATCATTCGATTTGCTTTTACACACTGTAGAGAGAGAATCTGCATGGTGCCATCCGCTCACCCAGACAGGCAACTTAGCAGCTCTGCCAGCTGTCACATGCGTGCACGCACAGATAGCCACCAAGACAGCCAGGATTACCTGGCAGCTCCAGCAAGACGGCTGATTACACACTGATTGATTACAGTCTCTGTAGTGTGGGGCAAAAGCGACGCGACTGGATACCAGGAGGAGAACTCCTAAACTGTACAGAACTCCTATCAAACAACATTTTAAAGGGCTTTGACAAGCCATGTGTGCACCGGCTTCCACTGAGCCAAGATAGGAAGATTTATTCAGCTGTAGTTATGGTCTGCTTCATCCCTATTACTCCAAACACCTCTCCCCGCGGAGGGCAAATAAAAAGGCTGCATCCCCGATTTGTGTGAACTGGCATCCTGAGAAGTCTATTACTTTACAACAAGCTGGCAAGGTTCTGAGAGGAGAGCCAGCGAGGGAAAGAGATGCTCCATGTCCAAGGATGAAGCTATTATGTTTGAATGGACGGCGCCAGTTTGATCCCAGGGATCGTTGTGTTTCACTTGTAGCCACTAACCCATTTTGACAGCTGAGATGGAGGCTAGCAGCTCCACTGGGCTCGTGCAACTCGCCACTTCATTTGTGTGTAAATAGGCACTGACAGACAGAGCAGCGAGTTCCATTATCAGGAATAAGATTGTACAGACTGAACACATCAGAGACATTTACAATCTTACAAGCCCCCACCCCTCCCCACCCTACTCCACCCCATCCCACCTCTTTTCTTGTTTGCACCTTCTAAAAATAAAACCGCACTTTTTTTCTTTTTCTTTTTAGGAGGGGGGTGTCTGTTGCTAAGGGAGAATGATTTCTACTCGAAGTCTTCCAGGAACAAAAAGGGATTTGGAGTTGTTTTTTGACTGTTTACTGTATTTGCATACTGACATCAAATTAAAAATCTGCTCAAGACCACATCTGCTGTGAGAAGTGAAGATAATGTGCCCTGCCTCCTCCCTCCACTACATGTTTTTTTTCTTTGAAGGCTTAAATAATAACTTCTTTCATGCGCTATCTAAAGGGTCTGCACTGTTTCCTTGAAGGCTGTGGCCAATGAATTAAAAAAGAAGGGTTATTTTCCTTTATCCCGTCTTTGAGAGCACAATTAAAAACTGAAGGCGTCGAGACGGGATGAAGAGAATAGCATGAGGTGCAGCACGGTGGTCGAGTGGCTGCCAGAAACATAGTGGGTGCTATATTTCAACCCCTCCACCACATCCCTATTGCTTTCACTCATTCTCACCATTACCCTTCTTCTTCCAACTCACCCTCCCTCCTATCGATTCCCTAAAAATCACCCACTTTTCCTCTATTACCACACCTTTCTCTCCTTCTCCTTCTTGTTGTCGTCTCCTCCTCCTCCCAAGGTGAGGACTAATTATCCGCTAAAACCAGCCCGTTAAAGGGGACTTTATTCAGCAAAATGCTGAGGACTGCAAACCAAGGTGAGCGTGTGTGAGGTAGAGATAGTTCAAGGGAGCGGAAAAGAGGATAGAGACGGATAAGTGAGAAGGGGTGCTGAGTGGAAGGTGAAGACGAAGGAGGAGGAGAGAGATGGAGGGACAAGGTGAAGGAGGCAAGAGGAAAAGAGGAGGGGGGTCTGGGAGAGAGCGAGGGAAGGTCTTGACTTCATTTTCTCAGTGGGGGGTGAATCCTTTTTGGAAGTGTGACATTTGGCGTAACAGGATCCTGTCAGCGGGCAAGCCACGGGCCTCACACACACACACACACACACACACACACACACATACATACGTACATAACACGGGAGCGCAGACACAGAAAAGGGTTCATGCACACTAAATGTTAGGTTACGACGGGCGGTGATGCGCTAGGGTGTGCGCTCGGATGTCGGCTGTGACGCGGCGTTAGGTGAATACCATGTATGAGATGTTTGACAAGGTACGGGAGGATGAAAGAGGCTGCAGGTGTGGGGGTGGCAGGTACGACAAGCTTAGCGCGCCACTCTCTATTCCATCCGTCTTCCCACTTCCTTTCTCCCATCACTCCATCTAGACCCCCCCCCCCCCCCTTCCCTTCCACCTCACTCCTCCCCCAGGTGGTGACATTAACATTGTTACAGAGAAGGTCATGCAGTTGATCAGCGGTTTCTGTGTGCGCAGTGCTGAGTACTGTGGGTGTACGTACTGCATGTGGCGTGCAATTATGCTAGTTTGTGTGTGCACAGAATTTTGCAAGTGTATGTGTGAGTAGCTTAATTATGCTTCTCTGTGTGTAATTATGCAGCTCTTGTGTGCATGTTTGTGCGAACACCTACGCACATGCATAAAAGCGTCTACTCGCTGATTTCGTGGCCCAAAGTGAGTGTGTAACTTGCATCAGTGTGTAAGTGTGTGTGTGGGCAAGGAGTTGTAAGCCAAAAGCATCACACAATAGCCAAGATAAAGGAGCCGCTTCAACTCTATTTGGAAAGACGCCGATCTGGAGAGCCAACATCGCTTGGCTCCTCACAAAGCCAGGGTCCATTTCCTAAAAGGCTTTTGGGATGATTCCTTCACACGGGCAAGGATAAGCTGAGACAATCCAATGGCTGTTCCAGCAGCCCCGACTCCACCTCCAAACCGGAGAAAATCTCCTCGGTGGTGCCAAGGTGGTGTGGAGGCTGGCCTTCAATCAAGATTCAAGATTCTATGTCATCAAAAACCCTCCTCAAAACACCAAAACAAAATGTCATGGCATGTTTCTTGACACCACTGATATGTATGATCTCTGTGTAATTTGTCATTTTATTCTAGCAAATGTGTTGCTTTCCCTTCAGCAAGACAGTGACTCATCAGCAGCGACAGTAGCGCTCTCCTGCATCATTTTACTTTCCATTCAGTTCATTATGATTAAGGCCTCTGACAAGGCCGCTTTACACACAAACTGGTTTTTGGGTTGATATTTTAAAAGATGCCCCTCCAGCCTGACCTCAACAGAAAAACGACCGGTCGATTGTTTAAGGGGGTTAAAATGACAGATGGTTGTACCCCAAGTTGTCATACTGTGACATGTATGTGACAAGATAGACTGATGATATCTTTACAGAAAGGAGGAGGAGAAGGTCAGGGTGGTTATGATGGAATAAGAAACCCTGTGGACATAGACACAGCAGGCCAGTGTTCCTGTCCAGTTTGAAACCGAAAGCAAATGTTTTAAACTGTGTCCATGTGTTTGTTGTTAATTCACCTCATTTTTAACTTCTTCCGTCTTCTGTTTGTTTTTCTTCTTTTTTTGCATTTGGTGGCAAATGTCCGAACCATCTAAAAAGAGTAAACAAACTGAACCATGGTCAAGTTTGATCTAGACCGAGACCACCTCTTTTGGTCAGAACCAAAGACTGGCTCCTCGGTCCGGATCGGGGTCTTGGGGACGAGGTTTCACAGCTGCAAGTTGGTTCCAATCAAACTGGAAAGTCCAGGCCTTGTTAATGAATGTGACTCACAAGCATGGTTGTTCTTTATAAATCAGAAATGCTATATTAAATACAGTAACTCACAGGTCAGTAATGTATTTACCTGGTGCAAATAGTTGGTTATGTCTCAAGTATCCTCATTTTCCTCGAAATCTGATCATTTGAAACCTCTACACGTCAACATTTCCCATCTAGCGACACTGAAACACTGAGCTCGATTTGGGAGCCACTGGCAATCATTTAGGTATGAAGACGTGTTGCTGCCATGAAAGAAGGAAAAGTGACCCCTAGGTAGTGATTCCATATTCTGTGAATATACCAACATTTACTCAAGCACAAACAAACCCTAAACCCTAAACACGCAGATACAAATACAGCAGGTGTGACAAATACTTTGCTGATCCCGAGAACGCGCTTCTCACAAAGTCAAGTGGTCTGAAAGCTCTGAACCCGCTTTCCTTCACTCATGTCTATTTATTATGTGATGCGAGGAGAGTCTCCTTTCCTCACGTCCCCTCCTCCCCTCTGCCTCACCCTCTCTTCCCGTCTTCCTCCACGGGGCCCTCGGCCTAGCAGCTGATCCTCTCTCCCCGTCACCTCCCTTCACATTTGGCCTGCGCCGAGCCCGCCTGACATCACCATCAAAGCGAAGGCTGCCTCCCAACTGTTAGCACCCCGCTATGTTGCTAATAAAAAGCCTGGGTTATAAATATGAACAGAAGAGCATGCATAATGCCCTAAAGGAAGGCCCAAAACACCTCTAAACAGATAAATGTAATGGGGCGGATACGGCTCATTAATTTTAGGATGATCATGTTTAGTTTTTACAGATGCCGTGATAGAGACAAGGTGCTATGAATAATATTCAGGGCTGATGCTAGCAGAGTTGAAAAGGGCAAAACAGTAAAGGGGGCCCTAAGCTGGAGGGGGTGATTCTGCACTATTGTTAAATACACTGAGGCTTGGGGGGGGGGTGCTGTCACATCTTTTCAGAGATGACCCATCATTCCCTGCAGCACCTTCCTTGCAGAGTTGCGAAAATTATTTTGCTGGTTTAAAACTGATAACATAGACACACTGATTCTGTAAAATGATGACAGATATTTCATAACAAAGCAGCCAACTCCAACTCTTGGCTATGAAATCAATATTTTTTAAAAATTAAAGGACTTTTGCAGCTTTCTTACAACTTGTAGATACCTCAGTTTCTATTGTATGGTGACAGTTGAGGTAACAGTTTGTAAGATGCTTTCACCACAGCAAAATACACTTTGCAAAGCATTTTGATAGTAATCATCTTTCACAAATTGGAAAAAGATTGCTTTTTAGGCCCAACATGACATTTTGATTACTGGGCGTTTCTATGTCTAGTGAGGGTTATTTGAATTCCACACCATCACTGGCCACAGCAAATAAGAGAGCCTTGGTTGCGAATGCAATACCAGCTATGATTACAGTCACTCTGAGAAATTAATTTACGACTTTACCCTAAAGGTAGAGCTGCACAACAAGGCCCAGCAATAAACTGGGTATCTAAATCACCTTATCTTTTGTCTCTTAGTGTTGTGATTTTTACATCACATTCGAACCAGTCACCGGAAAAAAGGTTGCCATTGTACGTAGTTTTGTTTCTTGTATTGTCATTTCTCAATATATGTATATCAAGTTTTGTATTTATCAGAACTCCAAAGAAGCGATATCACTGATTAAAACCTTACCATAAACTTGTTAAAAATACATGGCATGTAATTCCTGAGAGACAGAGTTGAACAGCTCAATGAGTTGTTAAAACACTATGATTTTGACATAAACATACGATGGAAATGCTGATATGAAGTGTATTTTTGGTTTAAAGATGTCAGTTTGCAGAAACATGCAATGGCAACATTTCATTCTGGGAATTGGGTTGCCACATTCCACCCATTTTGTTTACAAACCCCTTTGTTTTGCTACTTGTGATTCAGCAACACACTTGTGGTTCTATAGAAGTAAAAGTTTGGCAGGCACTTAATTCAGATTGTGTGTATGTGTGTTTTACCCTGCAGTGGTGTGTTATAGGGCCTATGTCTCCCATTGATCTGGTGCGCCAGGCCAAGCCATCACTTTGAGGTGACAGCTAAATGACCAGTAGCCCTAGGCACTGGCCATCTTGCCAATAGCCTTTGTGTGTTTGTGTATGTGTTCGCGTCGCAGTGCCTAATCGATATGAAATGATACCGCGCAGGAGCTCATCAGCGGTGGCCGTCGCAGCTGACAGAGACGGTAATCTATAGCTTTACTGAGCAATACTTACACAACACCCCCACCCCAGATACGAAATCTCCAAAAGCGCCACCCTCCATTATAAGCTCCGCTTCAGGGTTTTTGCTTCTTCCTGGAGCTCCGGCCCCCAGATTTCAGACTCCTTGGAGAGCAGCATGGCGTCATGAGCGAATCCCAGTTGAGCGGGGGGGAACCAGCCTACAGGCCAGAAGGGGGGGTGGGGTGGGGGAGATAACGCTTCATTTTCCTCGACACTGATCTGAATAGCACAGCGATGCCCCGTTATTCTCAATGGAGTCAGCGGCAGGGGGTGCAGCATTTGGCCAGGAGGGAACTTAGGGCTCCTGATGCACCGACGGGCCTCCGGAGCAACGAAGCAAAGGGGAGACAGAGGGAGCAGAGACACAAAGAGAAAGAGCTAGAGGGGAAAGACGAAGCTAATTTATCTGCCTACCGAGAGAGAAGACGGCAGAGAAATAGATGAGAAAGGTTTTCTATACTAGTATGCGCACAGAATTACTTTTCAAATCAGGAGAGGAAAGTTGAATCTTTTAACATCAACCCTTTTCATGGGACCCTAAGTGAAAGTTCATGGAACTTTCGCTTAGAAGAAGAAGTTGTTTGAGGCCAAAATGCATTCATTAGACTTCATTTGAAAGGGAACAAATTCTAGTTTCTGTGTTTAGCATGTGACTAAAACACAACCTGAACTACATCAGTTACAACATGACTCTTAAATGGGTCACTGGTAATTTGGTGGAGGTTAAGAGGTTAAAGAAAGAGTGAAGGAAGCTGTAGCATGCTGCTTCCTCCCACCTCTAAATGCATAAGCAAAAAATTAGATTAGACAAGAGGAAGAAAGAGGGATAGATATGAAACCTGAAAAGCCAAGAGACACGAGACAAAGTCGTCCTCCTCGCTGACTAACAGCTCCATCTCTCCAAGCAGCCGAGTCTCACCTAGCTTTCAGATAACACGCAGCGGAAACAGCTTAATTACACACACGGCCTTATCAGACGACATTAGCCTCACAGTAATAATCAGAGCCGCCGTCAGCTGCTCCGTCAAAGCCTGGCAACGCAGCACCTTGAGGTGGTTTTACACAGTGCGGGCTTCAAGCTGATAACAGACCCTGCCAGTTGTTAAATCACAATTTGCTGACAGAGTATGAGAGAATAATGCACATTTGGTTGTAAACCTGACACCCCTTTTACACAGCCAGTTTTTGTTTGGATGGGTGCACTAATAGACATTTGAAGAGGTTTTCAGATGGCAAATTAAATTTAGCTTCATTTAGATTTGAAGCATTTAAAACTACCACTTCAATTTCATAGTTTTTCATTAGCTCCTTTTCATCAAACGTCCACAATGTTCTAGTCTTGCCCCCCCCCCCCCCCCCCCCCCCCCCCCCCC
>JAPQRN010000013.1:11442542-11453356 GCA_037367275.1 Coranthus polyacanthus
CCCCCCCACCCCACCCCACCCACCCGTCGTTACGTGGGGTTTGCTCAACACATGCTTGTGTGTTTGTGTGTGATGGGGGATCTTCAAAAGCACCTTTCATCTAGCAGGAAAGCCACAATGATGGAGCACTCAGAGCGCAAAAACCTGGTGACCTCTGCCTAATGGAGCAGAAAGACATTTCCCATTGCTTTCTTCGAGCAGACACAACAGAAAACACACATCCACATTATCCTGACACCAGGGACCTCCCCTCTGTCGTCCCACGCCAATGTAGAGAATACCGTAAGAAAACCAAGATCAAGTGCATTTACATGCACAGGCATCATGTAAACAACATATTCCATTTTGGATATTCTGAATTAGGCCTTTTTCCGAATGGAGCATTTCCAAGTAAGACAGGATAGGATAGGATAGGATATGCCTTATTATTCTTTCAATATTATTCATGTATACATGTATGTGAATCTAATTTGCGTGTCTTACTGCAGGTTGTGATGCACGACCCCTGTTTACGATCGGATAGAGTAAAGACAAAGATGGGATGGATGAGCCCAAAGAAAAAGCCACAGTTCTGGTCAGATCGAGAAACACACCTACTGTTAAACATTATGACAGAGGATGTCAACATGTTTTTGGATCTGAGCAAATATCGAAAAGCTGATCTTTACCATAAGGTGTCTCACGGAATGGAAGAGGAAGGCTGTGTTCACACAATGGAACGTCTGCCACCAGTGGAAAATAAAAAAAACCCACTATTTTTAATCGGGGTATGCACGGCTACATGTAGACATAGTGGAATATTCATTTTCATTAGCCATGTAAACAGCTTATTAGGAATTTGGTCTTTTTCAGAATAAGGTCACAAACCGTAATATAATGTGCATGTAAACGTAGTCACTGATGCTGTTTGCAAAGCATGATTACATGATTCATCATTCAGGTGATTGACACGTTCACAGACGGCAGCTCATCAAAATCATTTGCTTAAATTTTATCAGTGTGGCCCTTTCAACCTCAGGATTGAACATAACTTGTTTTTGTCTAAAGATTTTTTTTTATTATTTTTGCAGTGGTTGCACAATTCAAGCAATTTGAAGACACCACACTGGTTTTTGAAAGCTTTTTGAACATTTTGTACATCCAACAATCAACCTACAAAGGAAATTACTGAGAGATTTACAGAAATAGTTTGTTACTTTGAGGAATCATCATCATCATCATCCGCTCTGTTGGTGTCTTGTTATCACAGGTGGCTTGCCAGGAAAACAGTATAGACTTCAAAAGTCATCACTTCTAGTCAAGAAAGACTCCAGTACATAACACTCACTTAAAACCTGCAAGTGTTGTTTTTATACATTTGTTTGTGTGCAGATCTAATGCATAAAATGGAATGCAAAATTAAAAAACGTTCTGTTTTTATTTCCTTAAACTGAGTTGTTTATATCTGTCCACCATGTTTGTACAGTAGTACAGAACAGATTCTTCTCTTTACCATTTTATAGCAGGTGGCATCCAGTGTTAAAGTGCATTGCCTTGAGTGTAGACCAGAGTTATTATCCTGTTAACTAAAAAGCCAAGAACAGACAAAACAGATGCAGTTAACGATGGCCTTTTGTGGCCACCGTAGGGGAGGGTGAGTGGGGTATTCAGTTGGTTGCAATCTGCAACTTCACCACTAGAGGCCACTGAAAATTACTCACTGAATCTTTAACTTTGTCCCTTGAATAAGAGCAGTGTTTCCAACCTTGTTCATGAGAACGTAGAGGCCAGCACGAAAAAAAGGTGTCGCTAGATTACGTCTTACACTAATTTGTATGTTCATGACGTAGCATAAAAATGTATATATTTTAAACTAAAAAAATGTTATAATTATTAGTTCTGAACAACTACTAGGAAAAGGAGAACCGCAGCGAACAAAGGGGATCAGTGATTGGTCGTATGTTACATCCATTCACATCCGGCTGCTGATTGGTCAACTAATAGAGCTGCTCCTCCAATCACTGACCACATTTAGTGCAGAAAGCAGAGACACACTCACTGAGAAACACTTGTTAATCTCTTTAAGGGAGGAGAGCTGAACTCTCACAACATTTATTGCTGAGTGCTTTTAAAAAAAGAAAAGTCAATAAAGGAGCCTTTAAAGTCACCAAGAAAATCACTAGAGACTGAGGTATAGATGTTTTTTATCTAACTGTTCTTCTGTTGCTTAAACACATCAGCAGTTATCCAATAATTACATAAACTATTCATGCTCAAGTATTTTGTTGTATTTTTTGTCACTTTGGATCAACCTGTTGCATTATCAAAATCTCTGCTCTCCTCTAGTTGATGTCCTTTGCAGCGTTGGTTACACGAAGCAACCGCTACAGTAGGAAACAAAATGCCAAAATCTGAAAACAACCACCCTCCTCCAGCAGACCCCCCCCCCCACGTAAAGATACAGCAAACGAAGCCAAAATCCAAGAACTCTAGTTTCCTCTCAGACCACCTGCATTACAATACGCTGAAAAGTAATTATGGAATCCAATGCCGCCAAAAAAAAAAAAAGAAATCACTGAATGATTTAAAGGATTAGTTTGACATTTTGAGAAATAAGCCAAGTCGCCATCTTGGTGTCTATTTCTTGCAGGAAACCATTGAAAAGTACCAAAGTCATAATTCCCATTAAAACCACAACCTGTCAGTTTCACCTGTTAGTATTTACAGGAATTACACAGACCTGAAGTGTACATTTTTTTCACTTTTGGGTAGAGTCAGGCTGCTCCAAGTCTGAATACTAAGCTAATCTAAATGCCACTGGTGTGAAAGTATAAAGTGAGATATACCGTAGATCTTCTCTTCTATCTCTTGTCAAGTGACACGCTTGTAGATTATTTTTGTTCCACAGTAAACAGCAGCTACAGTAAACATTCGTCGTCCCACACAGCAGCAACATAAACCAAACTGTGCGCGCATCCTCGACGTGCTTAAAGCCACTTGACAAGCGGAGACAGATTAAACTCGTGAATAACTGCCGACCTTGAGAGTGAAACCAGGCATTATTAAGAGGTCTTAGGTTCAGGATACAACAAGTGCACTACATATAAAGACCTCTGCTGCTCCGTCTAAATAGCTTGTGACAAAGTGTGGAAAATGTCTTTGTTCTGGTATTAAGTGGAGGATGAGAGCGGAGAGGTGGAAAAGGATAGAGAAGAGAAGAGAAGAGAAGAGAAGAGAAGAGAAGAGAAGAGAAGAGAAGAGAAGAGAAGAGAAGAGAAGAGAAGAGGAAAAGCACCTTGCGATTGAAGCTGATGTACGATGGAAGAGGAGGATGAGATTGTAGTGAAGAGCAGAATGACAGAGCATTGAGGATGGAGAGAGGAGAGGAGGGAATAGAAGGGGGGGGGGGGGTTATAATCCCAATGACTGGAGCCGTGTTGCATTCGCTGGGGAGGGGAACTCTGTCTCTCTTTAACTGGATTTGGGTGAGCCGCTGTTTATCGGTGTATGAGTCGCCAAGCGCTCCCTCTCAGCTGTCAAAACCATCCTAATCTAATCAGGAGACATTTCAGCCATTTGCTTTCAACACGGCAGAGTGCAGAGTGCGCGCCGGACATGTTTGGGTGCATACGGAGATGTATATATTTGCGTGTGAGTGGATTGATGGGAGGGGGGGGGGGGTTGGCGACAACAGTGGTTTTACAGCGGGGTTAGCAGCTTGCAGCAGGATTTGGGGAGTCTGTGCTCCGGATGTGAGGACCCCATTGTGTGCGGCAGGCTGGCTAATCTTCATTACCGCACACAATGACGGGGCAAGAGAATGGGGCCTTGGCTGGAAAAGGCACGGAGAAACAAAAGAGCGGCGAGCAGTGAAAAGAGAAAAGAGCGAGGAGGAGGAGGAGGGCCGAAAATAACAGAGGGGAGAGAGATAAAGGGAACAGTGAAGCGGAAAAACTCTGCTTCCTGCTCATACAGTGCCAGTCAGAAAGGGCCGTTCGCTACCCCAATCACGTCCACAAACCATGAAGTGCAACTGTCGCACCCTGCCCGTACTGATAAGACCCAGACTGGTTCATTCTTACATGCTTCTGGATGGCTAAATAAGAAGCATGTCTGTTTGTTTTTTTTGGCCCTGAGCTTTTACAGGTGTTGTGTAACATTAGTCATGTCTCTCAGGGCCACCGTTTCAGGCTTTGTCACTTATTACAACACCAAACCTTAGCTAAGAAGCAAAGGTGGGAGTGTGTGTTGCAAGAAAACAACCAGTGAAAGCAGGTCAGTGGCACAGTCTCGCAAGGCCAAGTTGGATTAGCTCAGGGTCGCAGACATGCTGGAGTGTGTTTTTGTGGGCAACAGTGTGCAGTTATGCAAGAGCGTGCACATCCCGGTGACTTTATGTACATCCAGGACCGTGCAAACAGGAGGTGGGGCTCTGTCGTTCCGTCTTTATTCCCACGGCAATGCTTTCAAAACAAACCTGAGCGACAAAGATTAGCCCAAGCCGCTTAAAATATTGAAAGACGTCTCCTCGCCACTGCTACTGCTGTGGGCTCTCCTCCAAGAGATAGGGCAGAAACAGCATGTGTGTGTGCGTGCAAGTATAGGTTGTACTAGGATGGGCGGCGGCACCATGGAAGGCTGAACCTGTTCACCCCTCGTTGCAGAGCAGCTGGCTTTTTCAGCGGGAAGCGCGAGGACTTTTCACCCCAATTTCATCCAGACAATGTACAGCCGCTCAGCGGATAGGGAAAGAGGGCGATTTGACACATCAGGAAAGGTGTTAGGAACTCATTGACTTTGGCCTTTACCTCTCGCTGTGCTGCTTTGACTGGTGTCCCTCACGTACAGTGTGCAGTTAGAAAAAACAAGTAATTACAGGGCAAAGGGTAAAGCCCAGAATAAGAGCTGTGTTAAGATTTGGGGTTAAAGTTTAAAGGCTGGCAAATTAATGTGTTTTAAATTAATGGGAGGTCATGGCACTTACAGTCAAACACATAGGAAAAAAAAAGAAAAAAAAAGAAAAAAAGTTTGTGTGCATAAAGACAGCAGACACGCCACCTGCTCCGCTGAATATTCCAGAGAAAACAGCCACTTTTCTTTTTGAAGCACACACAGGTACAAACACGCACACACATAAACCCAATAAACTCTGTCTGTGAAGCTCCCTGTGTCTCGCTTCTGCTCGCACACATACACCAATGAAAATTATTGATGTGCTCTCTTATAAAACAGTGGCTGCTCCCTGAAGTATTCCTGGCAACATCACAGGCTGAAAATAGCTGCCGACCCAAATAACTTTCCCCGCCGGAACGGAGAAGGAGCCAGACCACAGCCACCGGCGACTGGCTTTACTAATTGGCATCATTTTACAATGAAATAATATCTGGGGCAATAGACTGAATAACACATAGCAGTAAACTGGAGAGTTGGAGGTTATGCTGTCGAGCCACACAGACGCTCGCAGAGAAGACGGGGGAGGAGTGATCGGAGGCAGCGAGGGTTGGACAGGGATGCCTTCGTTCTTGTAAGCATAAGTTATCAAGTTCTCTTCCCTGAAAATATGCAAGAGGGAATTAGGTAGTGAAACATTAATGTGACACCATCAGTTTAGTTAAAAGACGGAAAAAAACATCGACAGCAGGGGTTCATGAATGTTTTTAAGCACAGACTGGTTGCTAGGATTTGAATCATGGATCCTCTTAAGGGACTTTGTTTTTATGTATTTGGCTCAAAATACAAGAACTTCTTGCACCTAACCTGAGGTGCAAGAAGTGCTTTTAAACTTAATGACATAATCTTTAGCAAATACACACCAAAAAGAAACTACTTCTGGGACTCCAGTTTAAACTCCACATTTACACACTTTCTGCTTGTGATGATTGCTGCAAATCACTGATCACTTTCATTACTGATGACCTGTTTCTGGTGTAGTGAAGGCTACTTTTGAAATGTAATAGTTCAGTTCAGAGTACCCTGTTCAAAATATAATAAGTACTTCGAAGTGTTAATGACTTTAAAATAATGTAACTTATTACATTTGGTAACTTCTTGATTGCTTTTCTAACAAATGTTTTAAACTGGGTGATTTATTCAATTGCTGCATCACAAATGACAGTCAAAATCTGAGCACAACGAACGCAAATCAACAGGAAAGAATATATTTGGATGTAACCCCGTTGAAACCGCTAACATTTTGACTGCAGCTCTAAGTTGTGAAGGTGAATGTTTGTGAAGGTGAACGTTTGAAGACCTTCTGTCAAGCCGTTCCTGAGATCTAATGTTTTAAAGATTTTTAAGATATTCCCCCATCAACATCAAAGTTGATGTGCTCAAATTGCCTTTGTTTACAGCAGTTAACCTGCGATCTGAGATATGACGACTTGCCAGTGCAACAGGAACACTTTAATGAAAAAAGTTAACATTTGTGGAAAATTCACAAATGGAACCGATTTCT
Organism: Coranthus polyacanthus; assembly: GCA_037367275.1. Lineage (NCBI taxonomy): Eukaryota > Metazoa > Chordata > Actinopteri > Kurtiformes > Apogonidae > Coranthus > Coranthus polyacanthus. Next base: position 11,448,976 of record JAPQRN010000013.1, read on the forward strand.
ACCTCTTTTCATCGGACAAAAACACACTTTCTATGGTGGTTTAAATGTTTTTTTAGGTTTCAAATGCTGCCAATGTTTTGTTTTTTTTTAAACAACCCAGCTTTTCAGACCTTTTTCAGTCATTTCAAACAGACTATTCCATTTGTCTTCGCCCTGCACTTACAGTATGTCACCCCACAAGCCACCACCCAGGCTCCCAGTTTAGCCCAAATTGGTGCAAAAAAGAGGCAGGACGGCACAAACACAGATGTCTTTGGGCAGCCCGAATCTTAATTAGCACCAGGAGATTCATCTAATCAAAGGGTTGCCAGCCCATCATTAAGGCTAAAACACACAGTGCTCTCCTCACATACCAGAAGAGAACAATGGGAAACAGAGGTATGCTGTCACGCTGATGAATGGTTCTTCCCACAGGTCTCATTAAATCACAGGAGGGCACTTCCCAGGCCGTTCGAAGAGTTAAGCAGAGTGCAGAATCTCCTCACCCTCTCTGTCTGTCGACTTTGACACTTTATAGGCCCCGTTTTTTTTTTTTTTCAAGGCTGCGTGTCAAAATAACATTTTTCATCATGAAAAAAAAAACGGCACTCTCAGGCTTTGACATATAGGCTAATCCCAATTCAAGCGGAATCTGCCTAGTTTTGAGGCAATAAGTCCTATCTTATCCAGACAACTTAGCCCTGCAGGGGCTTGGATTGACTAAAACTACATGACATACCCAGTGTCTTTAGGGTAATCTGGGACCCAGTTTAATCTTCCAGTGAATTTAGCATCAGCTGACAATGAGAAACATCCTTTATCTGTGTTTGACCACATGTTTGAGACCTCACCCGTGGTTTGAAGCTGCCAAAAGGTAGGACGCAATGAAACTTGAGTGAAGCGGCTTTGAAAAACTGCAAATAATGTTAGAAACCAATCCATTTGCCAGGATAAAATGCTGCCCGTGTATATTTCTACAAACCACAGATATACAGTATGTAATGTCAAGGTCTACATTTCACGTGTATGTCAACGTCATAGTGTTTTAACTGATGCTTGTCAAACTTGTGTCAATGATTACGATTAGGCCGAGGTACTAAAAGCACTTGGTTAGGTTTAGGGAAAGATTAGAGCTCGGTTCAATACAGAAACAAGAAACACAAGTTCAATAATGTGTCCTATGCATCAGCAGTATCTCAATTGACAACCTACCAACCTAAGTTTCAAATCAATGCCACTTGAAGTAGGTGACAAAAATTGATCTTGAACTTTTAAAGGGGACTAACAGAAAAAAACATCCTATACAGATCTAAGGGCGTTTTCACACCTGAAAGTTTGAACCAAGGTTTAAGATTTGTTACATTTTGTCTGCTTAGTTTTGCATTCACATCGCGCAATTTTGGTGGCGGACTAATACATCCAGCCAACCTTCGTTTTTGGTTGTTGTGGTCGTGCCGTGGTCCAGGGGTGGTTTCCCAAATTTGGACTTGAATCTAACTAGAAAAGTGTGAAAGTCCAGACCAAACGAAGTAGGTGTGAAAGCACCCTTTAGGTCAGTTTTCCCACTAAAATCCTTATGCTCACTCCCAAGTTCAATACCTGTCTACAGGTTACTGACTAAAGCAGTAACTAGCTACAGTTATCTTAGACATGGAGTTGACCAACATCAACAAAATAACAGCAGTACTGTTCTGTTGTCCTATGTTTTTAACCCTAACCTCTAATTTTATTGGAAGTACTACATAAAGCCCAAACAATAAACCTCGTATTACACTAGTCTACACCAAAAAAACGTGAGAATGTTGGGATATGAACTCTAGTGTCTTGCCGTAGAGTCTTTGACTTTATGTCTGCCATCCACCCCAACCACCTCCTGCCACTGAGGAAAGACGAGCAGCAGATCCTTCAGTGACAAATTGTGTTGAGATTGCGATTGGGTTGGCCGAAAAGATTTGTAAAGACCGAGGGAGAGGCTGAGTCAGAAGACAAAAGGCCTTGACATTGACCGGCCAGTCTACTGCAACAAGAAGCATCGACTTGTAGCAGGTGGGAGAACACCACTGGCTTTGACTTTGTGATTCCCGCTTTGCATGTTGGACAACTACAGCTGAGGGTTGAGGCCGGCCATGCAAAACACACATGCACACGTACACACGTGACTGCACAGACAATACTGAAAACACACAAACGTGCCGATGCTTACATAACACAACCGAAGCACACATCTTATTTCAAAGTGGCATTGGTCTTTACTGAGAGACCATGAATGCAACCTCAAGCGAGATAACCTCCTAAAAAGTCAACAAGGCCTGCATTAGCAATTCAGCTGTGATCTTCACCAATGGCCGCCTAGCTTTATAAACTATCCAACCCCTTTCATAGCATGGGGCGTCCTTGCGGCTGTCACCACCGAGAGCTTAGGGCCATGATTGATGACTGGCTTCAGATGACAACAACAAGCAGAGGTGTTTACTCAGGGCAAATTGCCCTTGTCTCTCTCCGCCCTCCATCTCTTTCTCCTTTCTCTTCTCCCTCTCAATCTTTGGAGAGAGATGGTCCACATGGCTGGATCTCTGGTTTCTGGATGGCTAGGAGTCCCTCGGGGTGGGATTAGCCTCCCAGACTGACAGCTAAACAAACAAATAGGCCAAAGCTGAGCATTTTGCTTGCCAAGGCTGCCTAGCAACAGGTAGGCAGTGAGATGGGATGTAACGCTTGGTATGTCGCAGCCAATGATGGCTTTAAAATGCCTGGACATGGTGTGAATGTGTGGCCACTATCAGAGCCAACAGATTTACCATTGTGTGAGCTGACTGGAAAATCAAACAAATCACGGACCCAGAAGGAGGAGGAAGTAACCAAGAAATGGATTGGAGACACCTTTTACACAATTTTACAGTGATAAATTCATAACATCACACCTGGCAACAGCTATATTACAACAGTGGACTACCTTCCTGTTTTTATCTTACTATTTGACTTAGTCAGAGGTAAAATAAAGATGTGTGTTTTCATAATTAGATGCTTATGTATTCCACATGGGTGCTGAAGCACACTTGGCCTACAGCCAGTGACACTTAGACTATGTTGACACAGCCGCAGCAGTTTTATTCCTCAATCAATGTCTATGCAGGATGTGTTCAAACACAGTAATACATGTCGGCAGCATGCATTTTGGAAGCATTATAACCTAAACTGCAATCATCACAAATATGATGAGTCGGTACATAGTATAGTTGAATATTAGTTAATAAAGAGTATATATTACATATAATACAGTTTCAGACTAGCTAACCATTAGTACTGGCTTATAAATCAGATTTTTTTATTGTCATCGCAGTAAGAACAAGTGTGACAAACACATCACAAAACACAAAAAATGATCAAATCGGGAACTGGCGGGAACTGTGAGGTTAGTTCGTTTATTTATGAGTCAAATTGTCATTGCAATACCGAACAACGTAATTGCACATTGCTCATATTGTGCAGGCCTACTATCCATCATTATCTTTTTGTTTCAAAGCTCTATTGTTGTGCATTTGCATTAGCTTTGATCAGTAAATCGCAGCTTTACTGCCATTGCAATTTGATGCACAATAAACCCATCGCAAAAGATGGCCCGTGTTGGTCAATCAGCTGAAGCCCCAGCTAGCTGTCAGCTGCCCTCAGATGAACTGGTGTCAATGTGGTAGCAGCGAGGTCAGTTGGTTTACTTATCCCAACATGATGTATCAGATTATTGTCTTGTAATGTATCAAGTATCGCAGAGTCACTGTATTGTGGGCAACATATCGTGGTAGTATTGTGAGTTACTCTAATTCCCAGGCCTGTACACCAGCAGTTTGACATTTTTTCATTTTCCCTGACACACACTATGTAAAAAGGGCCTTTATTCAGCATTGTGCCAATTTCTGATTGCATAACTCTGCCGAGTTCAACTTTTTGCAGAGATTGACTTTAAATAAGGGTTAAAGCAGGACAAATCAAACAAGGCAGCTGTGACTCTGTCAAAGCTGTCTTCACAGAATATGAGCGAGAGTGAAACAGAGTCGTAAGATAAAGAAAGAGAGCCAGAGAGCCAGTGGTGATTCCAAAGCATAAAAACGAGTGCCTGAGACTTCTCTTCCTTCTCTTCCTTTTCTCTTTTCTCCCTGCGGTTGCCAAGCCGGATGGCAGCAGCGAAGCATGTCGGATCACTGTAAGGTGCTGTAACGGCTTCCCGATTTCGCCTCAAATGATGTGAAAGTCATTGCCAAGCCATGTGTGCCGGTGTGAGGCAAAAAAAATGACTGGCTCCTCTTCTCACTGTTAATCAAACCTGGGGTGGCAGAGCGTTTCGCAGACGGAAGGCATGAGGACGATTTAAAACATCATTTCAGTGGCAGAGGTAATTATTTGTTGT
>JAPQRN010000013.1:11461381-11510347 GCA_037367275.1 Coranthus polyacanthus
CATCCACGCTTTTTCTGGGGGAGGGAGGGAGGGGGGGGTAAAAGTTGACGCCTGCATTCCGAGCGCATGTGATCACAACCCCATCAGCGAACGGACCCTGAAATGACAGGGTTTTTTTTTTTTATTAAATGGAAAGTTGGAGGAGCACACGTACCTGCTGCCAGTTTTCTTCCAGCGAAGGCATGGCAGAGAAGTAGCCGGTGTCGTGAACGATTTGAAGTTCCTGAAAGATACTGTGGTTCGCCAAGACATCCATGGTGACGCTCGGTTTACGGGGAAAAAACAAGAATGATCCACAATAAATGTGCTTCCTTTCTTGTCTGTGTCAGATCTCTACATCCACTTCTTTCATATTAGTCCGTGAAAGGAAATTAACTGCTCTGTGTGGCGGCTGGAAATGTGGCGATGAGTGCCCCTATACCTGCGCGCATTATCGGACTCGATGCGTAAAAGAGACTGGAGGTGATGGAGGCTCCATGCGTATCCGTGTTGCCAAAATAGACAGCGATAGGGAGCCAAAGAAGGGGAGGGGCCCTGTAATCGAGGGGGCGTGGCCTGGCGTGTCAATCAACTCCCTTGTTTGTCCATTTAAGGCAAATGGGCGGATGAGGACTGATTACAGCGGCGGTGGAGCGTGGAGAGGCGGGGTTAGGCAGATTTACAGGGCTTGGTTGGCTCTGGTGCCTCGTCACTCATGCCAAATATGGGCTCGATAGGTGAGCTATTTATGGATGGGTATATTAGATTTGGAAGAAGGTCTGAAAGGCTAGTCTGAGAGGAGAAGCCATGGTGTAAACATCATGTGTCCACAAACAGGAGCTGGAAGCTGGACTGATAGGCAGCTATATTGTTCCACAGTGTAAATATTTAATCAGAATGACATGCAGGATGAGGCATTAGACAACTGGTAACAGTATATTTCCTGTGTAGGTTCTATAAACTTATTGTACTTAATTGTATTTTAATTCCCTGCAATATCACCATAATTCAATTGCAGTCTTCCTGTACATTCTGCATAATTAAACATGTATTCCCTCCCAAGTCACACATTTTCTTTTTACTTATATGGAGAGGCCCCTAAAGTACGTGCTGTTGCATGTAGTAGGCATATATTAGGATGAATTACTTTGTTATAGCATTACGTCTAGAACTTCGATACTCACACAGGCGTCGCAATACAGAGCAGGTGAAGTTATAGCTTTACATTCTGGACAGCTCAGTCTATGTGATGTATCTTAGCCGAGAAAGGATGCTGGCTTTCATACGGCAAAATGTGAACGGATGTGACATACTATGCATTGCTACATTTTCTGGCATTGTAGTATAGCTATTGAAACACAGGGAGAGTTCATAAAGACCTATATATCAACACTTTCTAGATTGGTAGTGTTTTAACTGCTCATACTTCTCAACTGCGTCTCTAAGAAATGACCTTCATGCGTATGTTTTTAATGACTTTTCTGGTTTATAGTTACGCACTGACAGCACTTGTTTAGGAAAGATACGAGGGCTTGGTTTAATCCAGAAAAAGTCAGCAAATATGTGATTAAAAAAAAATGTATTTAGTAATATTATCCCTAATATAAGCCTGAGCAAAGCACCTTTTCGGCCTAAACATACAGGAGTTTGTCCCCATCACCACCAAGAGGACTATTTCCACAATAAGAAAACATATAATGCAATGTAAATATAGAAGAGACAAATGTGCATTGTCCAAAATAAGTAACGGTACCTAACTAACTCATATTTTAGGGCAGTCAAATTGTATATTGTTTTCTCTGGACTGACTAACATGCACCGGTGCTTTCTATATATTGGCATTGTTCGATTGATACGGTGGATGTGATGCATATGGATGAGTGTTACTTGTGCGGCCGACGTGCTTTTTATGCTGAATATTTTCCTGTTGTCGACTCTGTAGTAGCTTTTGATGCGCCGCTCTGCAGTTTTGTTCCTGCTGTAATGATCTCCTCTGACCTGATACTGACCCCCCCCAAAAAAAAAAACACTGCTTAAAATCACATATGATGAAGACTTTTTAGAAAAATATTCATTCATCTGATGTCAGCCTTATGTCTCCCTCATTTTTTGACACAAAGTGATGACCGTGCAAAGCCCGCTGTCTGGTCCAGGATTCTGTATATCCGCCGTCCATATTCAGGAATGAAAAAGCAGCCGATCCTTCAACGACAAATTTCGATGAGATTATATGTACCCATGGTTTGCAGAAACATAATGGTAACATTTTATTCTAGAGTCTGGGATGCATGTTTCCTGTGAGGCTACAAACATGATGTACTGAGGCTACAACTTGTCAACAGTGTAAAATTTTCTATTTAACACGTGATAGGAAAAAGGTTTAATATAGTGTCCCACTCTGATCCAAATCAGCCTGTGGACTTCCTGCTCATGTGCTTTAAATACAGGGGATGAAAAAAGCCCAGTCTGTGTGTGTGTGTTTGTAATGATAAATAAGTAGCCAAATCTCCTTCGATACGTCTTGTTTGCTGGTGTGAGTAATGGCGCTTATTCTCCTGCTCCGTGTAAGCCACTGGAATTGTACACTTCCACACAGGCTCAATAGTATTCTCTCTCTGTCTCTCACACACACACAGAGTGTTGTAGAGGTCTGTAATCTCATTACAGTGCAGGAGGAGGCTGGCCGAGGGCCCCGGCTACGCACTTTACACATGGCATTTTGGGAGAGAGAGCTCAGCTCAGATGGACGATGAAGCTCCAGCTGACATTTATCCATTTGACACAACTCACTCTCTCTTCCCTTTTGCTATTTCTTATTCCTGGGCTCCCGTCTGCCTCTGCTTTTAATGTCTTTCCCCTCTTCCTCCTTTTATTTCTTTCTTTCTGATCCCCCTTTTCTGTCATCTCCGTCTAACTCCCACCCCACCCCGCACCCGCCGCCTCTATCTTATATCACTCCCTGGTTTTCAGTACCAGTATGTTCAGCAGGAATGGATAGGGGAAGGGAGATATGACAGAAGGAAAGCAGATGACAGACACTTGAATGCAAACATCAGCGGCTGCCATGTGCTTTGCAGCAGTGAGTCAACTGACCAAAAAAAAAAAAAAAAAAGGAAAAAAATCACAGAGAAAAACAACAATCCAGCACTCCTGTGTCCTGTTTAACTGATCTCCTCACGGCTGAGTGGAGTTTAAAATATTTAACAGATAAATCCTGTTATTTTAATGCATTGTTCATGTGCTTCTTTGGCCTAGTAGGAGCAAAGTGAATGTGAAACAGGGTTCAACTCTCCAAAGATGATCCCTTATAGAAACGTACAGAAGGGGTTTTGTTCAGTGTACACATTGCATTGAAACAGTGGGAATTCACGCACTTGTAATGTGCAGCTGTTCAAATGTTCTTTACATTTTTTATGCATTTCATTAAAAAATGGAATTTTTTATCCTACTTTGCCTAATTTATGTTCCACCTTATAACATGCACTCTTTACATGGAATCCTAACCCTAAGCTATGTGAAGACATTTAAGACCAAAATGCATGTATTAGACTTCATTTGAAATCTTCCGGTTTCTGTGTTTAAGATGTGGCTGAAACACAACCTAAGCTACGTCGGTTTAAACATGGCTCTAATGTAACCCTAACCTTAACCGGCGAACAAGTGGATGTTACGAGGATTTTAATGTGCGATGTCTGGCTGTATGTTAAATACACCTCCTTGGGGATGAATTCGATTCTTTTATAAATGGGGCAAATCACATTTAAGTCACATGGGTCCTTTAAAGTCACAACTTATTCACGGCACCTGTTTCCATTGCACATTTTTTTCCCGATACATCAAACCAGGTGTTAAAAAAACTTGAATTTCCAACACTTGTGTTCAGGTTTTCAAACTGCACATACTAAAATGAATTCAAGTTTTACGTCTATATTGTTGCACATGGACAAAGAAACAAATGCTTGTGCAAAGCGCACACATTTAACGCCTTAATGTGGTCAGGGTTCAGTGTGTGATATTTACTGACATCTAGTGGTGAAGCTGCAGATTTCAACCAACCCAATCACCCACAACACTCACCTACAGTGGCCGCAAAAAAAACACGGAAGTGATTAGAGTCAGTGTTTGTTTTGTTCGATCTGTCTTTTTTTTTAATTAAGGGGATATGAACACTGGTCCACACTCAAACATAGCAGGTGACAGTAATGTACCCTGTGTGATTACACACTATTGAAAACATAATTATTAGTACTGTATTCGATTTCTACAATTAGATCCTCCTAAAACCACTAGATCTTACACATTAGGCCGTTAATGCACAGAAGTTACCAAAGAACCAAAGTTACTCAGAAATGTAGAATCAGAATCTGTTTATTAGCCAAGTATGAGCAGACTGTCGTTTGGTGTCTGCTCCACAAATGAAATTTAGAAGAATAAGAATAAAAACATTAAGATAATTATATACAACTTGTAAATGAAATATGGTGTGAGCTATGGAGAAAGTGAGAGATGTGTGACATATGTAAAAGTGACAAGTGTAAAAACATAACCTACTGTACAATTTACAGTCCATTTAGGTGACATATGTAAGTGGCAGGTGCAAACACCAAGTCAATAATGTAACAGTGCAGGTGGAGTGTAAGTTCCAGGAAGTGGAGTAAATTCATTAATACAAATGTAGTTTCACACTTATTTGACCCTTTAAGTTGCTGAAATTGTTTATTTTGCCGCGTGCCACCCGACTGCATAACCAGAAATTAGCGAAACTCAAAATCCACCGTTCGGAGCCCTGTACCCGCCCACCTCTCCGCCGCCTCCTCCTCGGCCCGAAGCCCATGCATATCATAGATAAAAAATAAGTGCTCACCATTATCCGTGGGCACACAGCGTTATATTGTGGATGCTGACATTGCTCTTACCTGGCAGTTGGTGCTTTTACTATATTAATAATGGAGCAGGCACCATCCATCATGGGGATATGAGGCTGCTAATCATGTCAGCTCCCTGCATATTCACTCCTTCAAAAAAGAGGGGAGGCAGCGGGAACGAGGCACGGGAAGACAGAGGGGGGAAAGAGGAGGAAAAGAGAGTGACGGTGAGCAGCGGAGATAAACAAAGAGAGGGGAAATGATGGAGGAAAAGAGAGGGGGAAAGAGGGAGATGGAAGGGGACAATATCAATGTGCTGAACACATGACAGATGCCCTTGGCCTTTTGCTGAATGGCTTCCCTGTTGGCAGGAGTTAACCAGTGTATTTAAACAGGACAAGACGAATGGGACCTCGACTCCCCCTGCTCACTGAACCAGCCCATTTCTATTCCAACTCACAGCCTTTCCCCATGTGGGAATGCTAATATGGTTAGCTGACATTGCCAGGGTTAAAACTTCATAACGCCATTTCATTGTAATATTTATTCTACTGTAGCTTCCTATTTTTCAAACCTTTGCTTAAGAACATCTCTGGGAGACTTGACTTGCCGGGAAAACAAACAAAATAAGCCTCATCAGGTTGTTTTTTTATGTTTTGTTTCATTTTCTTTCTATGTTTGGCAGAGGTGGCAAAAACACATATTTTACTTAAGTACAGCTAACTGTGTAAAACATATTGTGGTAAAAGTAGAAGTACTGATTCAACTTATTTACTCAAGTTAAAGTACAAAAATACAAGCCCTGAAATGTACTCAAAGAGTCTATCAGCCGTTTCCATGTAAAGCTACTGAACCTCATATCATCCATGTCGGTTTAGTCCTCGTCTCTGACATCTCATTAAATAGACAACACCTTTTCTCCACGGTCAAGTCTCCCTCTCTATATACCTTTTATACGCGCTAGTGTCCCATCCACGAAGGATGAAATTGGTGTCGATGTTGAGAAGCCGCACTATGATGCAAAATAAAACATAATCGATAAATGCATTAAAGACAAATTAGCCCATTTTGAAAACGTAAGGAGGAGAAAGTAAAGACATGTGTGTTGAGTAAAAAGTTAAAGTGGTCAGAAAAATAAATACTCAAGTGAAGTACAGATACCTGAAAAATCTACTCAAGTACAGTAATGAAGTATTTGTACTCATCGCATCTACATGCAAACAGTGTTTTCACTTAGGCCTAGTCTACACTGATACAGCAATTTTTTTTTAAGGCAAAGAAATGTCAATGTTGACAGACTCTAAAGAATAACTATTGACAGACTTAAATACACTCGGAAGCCTAGCAACCCACGATGCAGTCATAGACTGTAAAGTGGACGGAGCTACCATGATGTCACAAATTGGTTTTTAGAGTGCTGGTCTGAAACCAGGAGTTTGCATTTTGGCGGTCACCATATTTAGTGTTTGGAGCCATAAGTGACCATATTTGGACAAAGGGCCAGAGCTACAGGAGCACCAGTGGTCATGGGTGAGCTAATGCTAAATGCTAGCTTAGTAACACAGTAAAACAGTAAACTTCATCAAGAAAACTTGAGCATTTTTGCAACATGTAACCATTTCATGGTCTTGTTAGTGTAACTTCTTAACCACAACTACAGTTGAGCTGCCTGTAAGGAAAAATATATATTTAATTCAATAAACAGAAGCTCTGAAAGTCCAACTCGACAGATGAGACATTCAAAACGCCAAAGCAGCTTTAAAAAATTCTGTGCAAATTTGTATTTGTATTTAAAAATGTGCACTATGGGACTTTTAAAAAATCTTGGTTTGAGTGACCTAAAAGGCCATTTGAGTGTAACGAGTGTGAGAGGCCCAAATGAAGAGAAAAATGTTTGTTTTGCACTTGACTTGCTCATTTGAAGTCGCTTTTGCATTCTTGTGTACAGATTTTGTAAAATGAAGGTAATGTGGACAGAATTTTATTTAGGAAAATGGAGGGTGAAAATATCCATTTAGAGAAGATATCCTCATTTCTGTCGACGAGGCCTAAATCCCCTTTACTTGTTTTGAAACTAAGAGCCGATTCTATTTTAACATCATCCAACCAAATTTCTTGAACCAAGTCGATTTGCATTGAAAATGGCACCTGCTGTTTGCAGCAACACACTCCCACCTCACCTCTCTATTCATTAGTCTCCTGCAACCGGGGGACCTTGAGTGTCACTGCTCTGCTTTGCTTCATTTTACCTCATTTGGTGTAATATGACATCCACATGGTCTGATGTGTTTGAACATAACATTTACTCAAATGCGCTGTTTTCTTCCAGTTCAAATTGTCCCGATGAAAAATAATGATAACCTTTATGTTTAGAGAAAAATAGAACTCACTCGAACCACACAAACATCTGTCCTCTAACACGCCATTTGCTGCGACCACCAGGAACAGAGAAGGAAATTTTCCCATGATTGATGGGGTTGGTTAAATAAAGATAAGATTTTGAAAACGTAGCCATATGTCAGCCGTATGCACTGTCTCTTTTGGCCCGGCGCCTGGATGCACAACATCTTCAATATCCTGACGTCTTCATGCTGCTTTTCCACAGGGGAAGCACTATGGTAGTGGAGAGAAGGTGGAGGTGGAGGTGGACGTGGGTGACAAAGTAAGGGGGGGTGGGTGGATTTCAGAGCGACAGGCCAACTGAGAAAAAGCGATAATGAGCGCTCTGGGCTGTCTGGGGTGCAAACTCCTTCCCGAGTGAGATAGCTGCAAGGGAACAGAGCTGGGGAGGGGGGGAGGGAAGGAATGAAGGGTGCAAGAGAAAGTGCCCCCTCAGCTGGGTGATGCCTGATGCGCCGCGGCTGCTTCCTACGCCGGGAAAAGTGAGGAGGCCGTGAGGGGCAGCTGTTAAGTGCCAATTAGACGGCGATGAGTGGGAGACGGAAATACCCATTTGCACATGCAGACACTCCTGCAAGAAGAAGACAGGGAGGAGTAGTCAGAAAGTGAAACAAATAGAGCCTAATCCCTGTCAGTTTTCCTGGAGTCGCTACCCTTCTCAACCTCTATCTCCCCTGCCCGCCTGTTAGGTAACGTCACATCAGTGTCGGCTGAAAATGTGGGTTATGATTCGCCATTTCCATTTAGTTCTGTCTCCGTGTGGCCTCTGCCTTTTTTTCTCAAGGCCGAATGAAAGGAACATTTTGTAAGAGCTCGTCACATTATGCCAAAGGACAATGCCCCATGTCAGGCTTCCAATTAGAGGGGGGAAATCGCTCATGTATTTCATTTCAAAACTGAAAATGATAAGGTAGAATGAGGAAAACAGAGCAGCTATGGTGTTTTAGAGCTTTAGCATCACTTTCCGGTTCTTTGTCCTCGCAAATTCTGAAAGGTTCAGTGTGTAAGATTTTGGGAGTATTTAGGGGGATGTATTTATTACCCTAAGAAGAGTCCACCAAGTTGCACCACTATGTTTCTACAGTAACTACTAACAGACTTCTTTTTCTTTTTTCTGTTTTATAGCGGGTGGCCACCATAGGGTAGGATGAGGTAAGAGGTATTCAGTTGGTATTCGAGCATCAAATCAGCGAGTGAGGTACACATATGGTTAGGGTTAGGAAAAGTTGTGGCTTGGTTTAAGTATTACAAAAGTTATAACTAATTTTTATGAAAAACATTTGTTACCACATATTTGTGGACTTTTTTCTGTATTTAGCCAAGCCCTGGTGTCTTTTCCTCACCCTGTCCAAGTATTTTCACTGCAACAGCTTAACCATAAAAATCATTCAATAGTTACATATGAATGTAATTTCTGAGAGACACTGTTGAAAAGTGCCATGAGCAGTTAAAACACTACATCCTTGATATACACAAATGATATACAAACGTTGATATGAAACCTATTAAGTGTGACATTTTTCAGATGTTTTCAATAGAAGCATTTAATCAAGACAATAATCAATTAACTAACGACAATAAATGAATTTTTCGTCCAGCCCCTTCACAAGAAAAGCACATTGTGAAAGATGTGTGTCTTTGCAGGACATGACTTGGCATAAAACAGGAAATTAGGAATAACACACCACTTGTGGTATGCTAAGCAACTGACCTTGTTTGCTGCAGAAGAAAGACATTTGCATCATCTGATGCACACTCAGACTGTCATACACAATCCTGATGCATAGTTTTTTTATCCTTTCATACTTTGTTCACATGAAATTCTACAGCAGTTCAAATTACCCTGATAGATTCACAATAGCTTCAAATGTAAAAGCGTCATTTGTCATCAGGGTCACCAACAGTGAATGAGCCTTTTCATGTCCGAGCTCCTAGTCAATCTTGTTTCCATGCACGCCACACATCTGAGGCCTCAGTAATTTCCTCCGGCTGTTGCCAGACCCGCCTGCGCCATACTGTGTTTTGTATATTCATGTGTGTACCTTCCTATCTTAATCCTAGCTATTACTCGCATGGCTGGCCATGTCAAGGAGAGATTTGCTCACTCACAGCGAATGGGCCAATATTGACAGCACGCCCACCGCATCAGCGATCAGTGGAAGGGCTTAGCGCTGTAGAGTCACAGGTTTGAAGCTGAATTCAATGAGGGGGGCGGTGTGTCGGAAAACAATGCTCACAGGGAATCTATGCAAATACTAAACGTTACTCTTAGACTGTCAGGAGTGGTAATTTGATGGCGACTATGTGTTGTCATTATCCCACTGCTTTTAATGCTATGAAATAAACATAACTTAAATTACCCGTGGAGTTGAAATAATGGGGTGCGATGAATGTGATGAATTTATATTATCCTAGCACATTGAGGATACATGGATATCATAACGCATTATATACGTCTATTTACTGAGATTCCAACAAAAACAAAACATAAACACACAAGCACGCACAAATCTTTAATATTTAAACAATCCCAAATATAAAACACAAATACATTTGCAACAATACATGGACAAGAGGTGGCCAACATTTAGCCCCAGTAGGCTTGGCCCATCCAACTCTCCAGGCTGGTTTGCTATAAAATTTGTGATTTGTAAAATATTTAACAATAGGATTTTGGGTTTCAGACACTGCGTTGTCGTGAAAACAAAATTCAACTTTAAAAATCAATGCTAGCCCAATGCAAAAATCAATGCTAGCCCAATGCAGCAGACCTCCATTTATCTTTGCCTGAGGGTTGGGAACCTAACCTAAGAGACTCGATTGGTCAGTAGTGGTCAGTAGGTGGTGTTTTTAGATGTGTTGATCTGCTATCTGGAACATAACCTGCTCCGGAGTAGGTTAGGTTTGCAGGGTAAGTTACCATGGCGATTTACCCCAGTGAGAAGTAAACTACCTCTGTGATACCGAAAATGCTGAGCTCAACCAGAAGATAGCTCGCTAACCCCTTGATCCAGGCGCCTGTTCCCAGCACAACAAAGACTTGATATAAGCACACAAGCATGCGCAAATCTTACATATTAACCTTTAACCTGCAGGAGTTTATGTAACGTGTTTTGCTACGACTATAAAATCATGACACTTGAAAATGGGTCTTCAGTCGCTTCCCTCTATTCTACCTTACAGCAGCAACAGTATGTAATAGTAGCCAAAGTAAGGTTAGACAGTGAGTCAGCTAGTGTAAACAAATGGCCAGTCCCAGTACAAAACAAACTTCACGTAATCTTACATATTGAACTTTAAATGAGGCTAATTAAAGCTTCAATTTGGACAAGAAGTGGCTCATATGTGACCGAATACGACCACAATGGGTTTGACCCACTGCACTATCATGGCTAGTTTACCATAAAATTTGTGATTCATGAAATATTTTCTCAACATTTCAAAGTAAAAGGCTTAAATAAGGCAGGTTCAATGATCCCATTCTGACTAAAACTACCATGCTTAAGATTACAATGGCATTTAAACCTTTGTGTGACCTCTGCCGAGACCATACATGTTTATTAGCATTATTGGTTGGCTATTCTCTTGAAGTGAATTCTGTGAAAGGCTGATAACATTTACCATAAATCTGTAGCTTCGTTGTTCATCACCTGACCTCTGCACTTAAATGAATCCCAGTTCAGATGAGCCGCAGTTCATACTGACAGCTGTTTGGGGTTAACAAGGGCTAGGTCACTTTAGCTGCAGCTAGGGTCAAGACTTTTTTTTTTGCACATATCTGAATTGCTGTGACAGATGATCAAGTGCCTTCAAGATCTCTTGTTTTGTAATTCCGAGGAGAAGCAGGGATAAACAGAAAGACTATCAATAGATTGCTAACCCTGCTCAAGTGTTTTCAAGCACGACCACCCCTTCTCAGTTGCTGTTATATCTACCCCAGCAGCCCAATAGAGAGGAACAAGTCATTCCCAAGCAAATAGATTTTTGTCTTCATGTGATTCACTTCTGTTTGAGTTTAGTTCAGTTTATTTGAGTTCATTTGAACTCACTTTCCTTTTCCTTTTCTGTGCGGTTCAGCTCAATCCAGTAAGAAAGGAAAAACTCTCGCTGTCGTTTATCAAACGCAGCAGCAGCGTCTGGAGCAGCAGCTGGCCCAAACCCCAACTGATCTCTCCCATATAGAGGTCAAAAGTTGACAAAAAGCTGACTCCCCTTTCATCCCACAAACCGGGAGCTTCTCGCTGCATTTTCCAGAGGCATGTCACCACTTCAAAGGTGTTAGCGGAATGATTTGCAGACGAAAGCACCGCCGCTTTCTCTCTTCCTCTCTCTCTCTTTCTCGGCTGGTTCACAGTTGTCGCTGTCGCACTTTGTTTTGCTTAAATGAAATGATTGAGTCCTGGCTGTGTGACGCCGTTTCAAGGGAAACCAGCCTCACATCATTACCGGTGACATTAGCAGGTGACAGCCGCAGCCACAGAGCCACCGATGCACTGAGGTTCAAAGCGTCTTAGCTACGTAAACAGATGAGACGAAAGAAAAGTCAGAGAGAGAGGAGGAGAAAAAGTATGAAATGAAGTAATGGCTGGCTCACAGATTATCAGACATGCCCAGAGTTTTGTTCCAAAACAAACTAAAAAAGTGATTTAAACCATACATATTTTTAATTTTATTCTGCTAATCAACCTAGTTTTCATTTCATTCAGTACAGACAAAAGAGAAACATATATTTACCCCTGTTTTGTAATCCGCTATTTTAAAGCTCTGAATGCAAAGATCAATACTGTATAAAAAAACATGTAGGGTTGCATTTCCTCTGTACTTCTGCAATCTCCCAAGCACAGAGGCCATGTAGTCAGATACTGTAAATTCCCTTAAGACTATTGATTCAGGTTGCAGGTCGCAGAGTCCAGGGCTTCAACAACAGTCCAAACTGACCTCAGGCCAGGCATTAAAGTGAAGCAGATGCTGCCAAGTTGGACTGTGAAGCGCTTAAGATTCATAGTCGAAATGCGTTGCGGTAATTTGATTTGCTGCAGAACAACAACATGAAGGGCAGTGGGATGGATGTAGCCATATGATAGTCATATGATAGCGTGGTTGGGGCTAAGTAATAACCCTTTGGCTCTTTGCAGTGGTGAATACTGTGTCTTTTGTGTGAGGGTGAATGCTACATTTAGGAGTTTGCGATGTTCCCATCCAATACGGGAGACTAGATGAGCGACATTCGTTTTTTTATAAAGTGCCACAATGTGCTTTTGTGGAGCTTTTCATCCTGCGAGCAAAATGTTCTGATGTCTCGCTGAATGACGAAGAAGGCATGACGCTTACACAGATGCAATAAATTCGTCATGGGGGTTTTTGGGTTGATCCGGCATCAGCATATAAACGGTAAACAAACTCCTTGTTCTAAGAGCGGGGCGTCTATTTATTTTGCAGAAAAGCACTCCCCATTAGCGTTTAAATTGCTGTCTGAAATAGAGGCAGTCAACATTAACAACCTTGTCCTGTGTGCATAATGCTCCCGCCGCCAGCGAGCCTTGTCATTACAACCATTTCTGCTCCATTATTTCAACACCAAATCACCAAATCCCCCCTTTTTCGATTCTCCCACCTCCCTCCCCCTTTTTTTTTGCTGCAGTACAGTGGGACTCGCACTTCAAACTGCTCTAAAATGAGCTTGCTTTGCCAGGCCGGCAGCAAGCCAGACCAATCATCCATCTGCAATAATAGAAATCTTCTGGCTGATGATAGACTGAGGCAATCACTGGGCAGGCTGAGTGGGCTCTTCAGGCTGGCCTCTCCACCTTTGTTGGTGGTTGATAGCAGGGGAGGGTCAAAGGGAGGCTGGCACTGTATCTGGTTGGTAGGCCTCCGAGTGTCCTGGAAGGCTGGCAGTACGGACGGATACGAAATTCAATCATAACAAAACAAATACTCAAGGCCTGGAAATGTTTAGTTTTTAAATGAATAGCTACTAGATGTTTTGGGCATACAGTTGCAGCTTTGTTCAAGTTCAAGGCCTGAACTTCTCATGTTTTCATACTAGATTCATGCTTTAACTGAAGGTAAAGAAATAACTTTTAACTTAACTTACTAAACGTGTACTGTATCTTCAGTTTTTGTCAAGGGATGGGCCGAGCTTTTATGGGACCCTACCATTATTTGGTTTGGACACAAAGATAAAAATGCACCCTGTACTGTCCCTTTAATGAGCATATTTTATATTTTCAAGCACCTACTGTGTAACTTTAATCAAGTGCTTTCAAGGTTGTAGTAAACTATTGTGTTTCCATGTTGGCATAATGAAGCAATTCATTACCCTTAATCAATTATCTGTTCCCTAAGTGTTTATTCATGTCTGCTTGACTGAATGGCCGTACAGTTGGATAGTCACTCAACAGTCTTCTTTACATTCCACCCTTCCACCCTTTTCCTCCCTTCATTATTTCTCTCTTAAACATCCTTCCTCCCACCACATCTCGGCTCTCTCCACGCCCCGAGCACCTCCATCCCTCAATCATCCCTCCGCACACACCCCCACCCCCAGCTCTCCACACCTCCACTTCGACCCGGTTCCATCCCTTCATCCATCTTTCCCACCTCTCCATGGCGTTCATCTGCATGGAGAGCGTCTCGTTCTGCACAGGCTAATTGGCTCTAATTAGAGTCATTCAGCAGGGGTTAATCAAGGATGACTTACGCAGATTATAACTGGTGGCGGGGAGGAATCGGATGCAATAGACAGCCTATGTGACACACTGGTGGGCACGTACCTCTCCTCCCAGTGTGGCCTGGGGACTCAGCACAGATAGATGTGTTTAAGTTCATAGTACATCTCCTACAAAACACCCACTCACTAACCTCGGTTAAAAACAAGGGGAAAAACTTTATTTCACTTGATGAAAATGCTGATGACACAAGAAAGCAGATACTTTGTATTCTAATTTATTGCTTAAATTTCAGTGGCCATATGTTAATTTAGGTGGGTCTGTCATTAAAATGACATTTAAAGGTTCAGTGTGTAAGATTTAGGGAGATCTATCGGCAGAAATGGAGTTTAATATTCAGAATTAGTGTGTAATCACCTGAAAATCAGAATTGTTGCGTTTTTTTGTTACCTTCTGCAGTAGCTCACAAGGAACGTGCTTTACAACAATGCATTACCATCACTACTTGAGTATGGACCAGAGATAACCACTGGATGCCACTAAAGATTATACACAACCTTTAGAAGTGGAAATAATAAAGTGTGATTTAACCCACGTTTCGAGTCTAACTCCAGCCACCGTATGATTCTTAAAATTGCCACAAAGTCGGAAAGAGGCTGCAGAGTGTGGTGATTAGCGGTTCGGGAACGTCATGACACAGAATCACAAGACTGCTATGAAGACTGCTCTCAAAGAGTTAAACCTACCTGAGTTCTGCAGCCTGCGTTGTTGTGTCACTGAGGTCTTTTAATATGTTATTTTGGATTCAAACCTAAAAATATATTAAGCGAACAAGGCAGCGTTTTTTTTTTACGAGTCAAACTTCCTGCCCTCGCGTGAGTCCCGCGATTCCAAATAGAGAGATAAATCGGCTTCAGTTGGACCCGTTGGACAATGAACAAAGTTTGGCAGACTCACCTCTGATTAGAAGCGTTAACATTTTTTTCTACAAATTTCATGACACAGAGTCGTTCTAAACGTTCGACTATATCATCAAGGTGGGAAGGTTCAAGGAGATTTTAAAACAGGAAGTGGCGTGTTGAGCCATTTTCACCATAAAACGCTGATTTTTATAGATTTGTTGATTTTTTTTATTTATTTTGTTATTATTTTATGTGTATGTAGTCTGTCTATTTTGTACGTTCAGCCCAGGTCATAAATATTTGGACCTGGGCTGAAAACGCATTGTTTTCAGCACATTTAATTTGAAATAAAAACACATTGTTTTCCAGACAGCTGCGAGACTGGTGCTTCCCAGTCTCCCAGATAGTTTGTCACAGTCCTCCTGTGCTGACCTGCTTTTTGAGTGTACCCAGCTGTAGATTTTGGCAAGCAAATCACTACATTTACATCCGCAATATATTCCATTTTTGCCCTTATTCCAAAAAAGACAATATTCCTGCTGAGCTGTTTACTTGGCTAATGACAATGAATATTCCACTATTCAGCTTTACATGCAGCTGTGCATACTACGATTAACATGTTGTAACTTGTTTCTTTGTGTCAGTTTTTTCAAAGTTTTTGTTCAACCATGTGAACACAGCCTCCCTCTTTCATTCCTTCAACCATGCTCAGCCTTGCAAACCGTTGGCAAGTTTTTTTGGAGTGAAAACCCCAATTAAGATGCATATTCCGAGTGTGCTGTATGTCCAGAGAATGCTCCTGAAATTCGAATTATATCAGCATATTCCACATGTTTTCTTGGAAAATGCTACATTTGGAATGAGGCCTGGTTCAGAAAATCCAAATGGAGTATGGTGCTTTACAAGAATACTGTCATATTCAGAATAAAAGTGTGCACGTAAACATAGTCACTTATATGTGTCTGTAAAGTGTAATTCTCCAAATACTGCACTTATGTTCTGGACTGGAGCAGTGTGTGGTAACAGTCTGTGAGTTGTGGACCACGGTCTTGGGTCTGATTAAAAAGAGGTGGTCTCGGTCTGGATCAAACTGAACCATGGTTTACTTCCTGGGGATATTCCAGCGGGAAAACATTTTTTGGATAGCTCACCCTTTCGAACCAATTACAGGAAGTTATGCGAGGCTATCGGCACCAAAAAACAAAGGAAGAAGAATAGCACACATTCCTCTGTCTGTTCTTATGGGCTAAAGGTGCCGGCGGAAAGAAATGAATCATCAGTTTCTTCGTTTCGAAGGAAAGAACCTTGGGTATTTATCCAAAAAGACGTGTGTGTGCGAGAGAGAGTATGATAATGCAGCAGCCAGCAGTCATTTTAACACTAGGAAAATGTTTTCATTTCAGGTGTATGAAATTACCACCTGAGCAGACCTCCTCACGCTCTTTATGTCGTCGTTGTCTGCACAATGCAATATCTCAGGTCTTTTTATTGTCTTTAGTGTTCTTGTAAAGAGGCCTGTGGTAATTATTTAGGAGGGCCGTACTGTACCGAGACCCCTCTGGGACTGGAAACATTATGGCTGGGTCTCACACACACACACACACACACACACACTGGACAGAGAGTAATGGTCCAACCCCTGGCGGTAATGGCTTCTCTTTCTGTGCGAGTGTGTGTGTGTGGTGGCATACATGTATTCATCTGGGCATGTTCCTACCAAGTCTATTTGATGTGACTAGTCCATTAGATTTTCAATGGGCTCCTTCACCGTAATCCTGAATACACTGAGAGTTTTTTTTTTTTACCGTGGGGCTCTTCATTGGAACTGCCCCACAGTACAGATTGCTCCTGTCACTGTTGAAGCAGACAAATTCCCCCTCATATCCTCTGCATATGGAATGGGATTGTCTCGTTATGGCCCTGTTACATTCCCCCATGGCAACATTAGCCAGCGGCTGTAAAAAGACTATTGGGATCCAAATCGTTCTGGACCTAGGACAGCGAAGACTGAGAGAAGTTAGTGAGGGGTTGATTTGAAAGAGAAAAGAAGAGAAGATAAAGTGAGGGAGCAGTGGATTAGGCGGAGTGATTTCATGAGGGGGTCTGTTGTCAGCAGAGAGACCCCCAGCTTGGCTTAACATGCACTCATGAACTCACACATCTACTGTACAGTATATACAGTATATATAGATATACACACTCTCCTCAGCAATGTAGCCGTCCTAATCCACCGCAGCCAATCAATAAGCACTTGACAGGTACTGAAATACAATATAGAGAACAACACAAGCGTGCTGTTCTTCTGCTCCATTTAAACTGCAGTTTGACAGCCGGGGGGAGATGCATTCAGAGATGTCTGGATTGGCCCTGACATAGGTTTCCTTTAGCATTATCAAAATTCAGCACCAATCTCTATCTTTTAAAACTATTTTTGTATATTATAGAGTCCTAGAAACACTATTTTTTAAATGCAAAAACAAGGAACAGGTAAAAGGGAGCCTTATTATAAAGTGTAAGACACAACGTTGCCAAAGCTTTAATGTATAAATCTGTTAATTTCATATTTCACTTGTTATTGTTGTTAACCTGTGAAAATACACACACACACACAGTGAGGAAACAACGTATCCCTCTCATCCTCGTGCTTGGTCCTGGTGCCCATCACATTCTACTTCACCCTCCAATATAACAGGAGGTAGGCAGACTCCTGCTGCCACCTGCAAACATCTGTCCCGCTGGTCTCACGGACAAGTTCATCATTAAATGTGAGCCAGCGGTCGATGGCCTCGTCTGGACAATCCTCTGGGTGGAGTGTGTAGTGTCCTAACAGCAGAAAGATGCCCGTTAATGTCTTTGCACACAGAGTTGTAAAAGTGCACTGTGACTAAAGCCAGGCTCAGACCACAGAAGAAAAGTTTTGATGATCTGTGAGGTATTCACAGAAGACTGGATCTGGAAACGCCTCACAAGACCAGATATTCTGGACCAAAAATCAGTGCAGACCAAGATCCCAGACCAGATTTCTCCTCTGATTGTCAGAGGGGTGAATCAGGCATAAAGTGCACTGACACCGCTGTAGTCTAAGCCTGGTTATTAATGTACTCATGTGATTTAAAGTCAGAAGATGATCTTACCTTCATCAACGGCAGCACCGAAGTGGCTGACGACACTTACCAGCCTCCGTCTGAAACAGAAACACGGTTAATGAGCCTTAGCTTCATACATGCTTAATTTCACACAATCGGGTGAACCGGGTCATCAACCCTCTTCATCTGATATGAAGGTAAGAAGCTGAATGTTTGGAGGTGCAGGAAGAGGAGGCTGCCAGAGAAGCGTTCAAAGACTAAAGGTTAAAGGTTAATCGGCAGGTGTTAGATCATGTGACATGGATGTGATGTCACCCACCATGGCAGGGTGTCAAAGGTTACCCTCTGGTCCGATACATTCTCTTCACACTCACATCTGTACTCGAGCTTGTCTCCTAAAGAACAAAACAGGCTGTGTGTTAGAAACAGCAGTACATGTCCACCTGTGGACTCACCTGTTTGCTCAAACAGACTGCGGAAAAGAAGCTTTTGCTGGTGATTCAGGAACCATGTCCAGAGACAGGTTCATAAGCCATTCAACCCTGGAGTTCGATGTTCTGCACCTGCACAAATAAAGGGACATTACACATAAAAAAGGCCGAGCAGCTAATCCACATTGTATCTTTAAGCATGTTTTGCGGCGTGGGTAGCTTTACCTCTTGCAGGTTCTGGTGTTCTTCATCTTGAACTCCACATCCTGCTGCACTGGGCAGATGTACTCAGAGCCCAGACATCTACTTTCATTTATCTTTCCGAGTTATCTTTCGGATAAACGAAAGACGAAAAAAAAAAAAGATAGAAGTTAAAAATGAACCGAACACTTGTCGATAAACTAATCAGCTCCTGTGTTTACACGGACCCTAACATTCCTCTAATGATAATGATAACAGCCCAGTCAGAATGAAAATGCCTCATGTAACCATCTTGATCAGAAGGAACTTTCAATCGGAACGACAGGGGCGGTGTTAACAATCCAATCGGGAGAAAAATGTGACGAGTTTCTGGGAGGGAGAGAAAAATGGTGGCATCAAAATAAAATTGGTCTGTGGCTCAAACAACTTTTTTGTTGACGAGTGATGAAGAATTAAGGATTGTTGAACGATGGTTGAAAGGCTCGTAATGTCGAAAAAACCTTTTTCCCAGAACATGTTGTGGGTCACTCATGGTCATCTCGATAATAAGAAGCTGTGAATAACGCTTTCTCCGTCTTCTTCTTCTGTTATATTTTCTGCAGAACGGGCAAAAACTTGAAACTTGAACAAAGTTAAATAAATAAGTTAAATTCTGACTAAATGCTGTGAACAAGTAAAGAAACATCTCATTGGATCTGTATAAACACTAAAGTTGGAATCTCTGATCGGAAGGATTTCAGTGGGATTGAGGAAATCCACGTATCCATTGTTGAGTACAATGAGCAAAACTAATCTGACCAAATGTATACGAGGCGAAACAAAAACAAAAAACAAACTACACATGAACTTGGTGAAGTGATGTCCAGGTGAGAAAACGCCCTCATTGTAAAGTGGAAAAGCACTTTGGATTGCCATAAATTGAAAAATCCTGGATAAAGAAAAAGCTGTTTGACTTTAAAAATGGCAAATGCTTTACAGTCGCACTCTATGAGTCAAATGAGGCAACATGGAATGAATGAAAAATGCACCTGGCATCTGTATGCGGAATGATATGTATATCACAGATATACAGAATACACCTGTGTAGACACCTGGATACAAACAATTCTGGGTTTTTTTGTGCAAAAAAGAAGAAATAAAGAAGACTCCTTAATTGTTTTTCTGCCCTTTCTTTCCCACTGTCTTCTGTGGCAGATGAGGATCCGGCGCTAATGTCCCTCTTCCATCACTACTCCTCTCCAGCTGCAAAACGCTGATTGGAGCTGGAACCACCTCATGATTGCACTCTCTTATTGGGAGCAAGAGAGAGGGAAAAAAAAAATCTGAAAGAAAAGGAGGAACATTCCCATTTAATTCATTCTGCCTATCTCCCCCTCCTCATCTTCCAGTGTTTTGCGAGGTGGAAATTGGAAACGCCCCGCAAATGCATCGGGGGAGACGTCCCAAACCGAATGGAGGTGCCATTACCCCCACGGTGGGCAAAGCACAGTGGGGCTGAAAAATCTCCGGCTTGCTCTCTCTCGCTCAATGATTGTCTCATCAGCAGGAGTAATTTGGGTTTCTGGTTATCGCGTCATTTCTGATGCCGACGAGGGGGGAGAAACGGGCTGAGACGTAATTACTTCTCTCCGCAGACGGAGAACAGATGAGGAATTGGGGAGTAATTAATAACTGGCTGGTACCCTACTGGAGTAGTCTTCCCAGCGCCGCCGCCGCCGCCGCCTCCTTTGAGAGAGACTTTACTCAGTGTGAGAAACGAGTGGGAACATACTCTAGTAGCACCCTGATGGATCAGCAACAGGCATTTCAAAGAGGGAGAGAGAAAGGAATGAGATAGCAAGGTAAGAGTGAACGAGGCGGGGGAGGGAGATGAGATGGAGGGAGTGATGGGAGTGGAGGAGAGAAGAAAGAGGGGAAGATGGGAGGGGGTGAAGTGGATGGATGGCGAGGGGAGAGATTGGCCCGGGCGTCGGTACACATGAGAGGCAGGAGAGAAGAAATGAGCGAGGGGAGAGGAGACGTGGCAGACAGGTGAGGAGGAGAGGGAAGACATGGTGAAGCTACAGCGAACCAAACGTCTTCACTTTTTCATAAGAGGCCTTTTCTGCTCGTGCTGAATAAATGGAGAATGCATTACGAAAGGATACACTACAGTGGAAGCTCATTTCAACTACGGGGACGAAACAGAAAAGAAGAATCTCGAAGCGACGACTACGTCTCGCTCTACTTTCTAAAAGTCATTAGTTATTATCTCAAAATAAAGGCTTAATATCTCAATATGAGAAGATTCTTTCTCAAAATAATGACTTAGCGTCATCACTAGGATGAGAATTTTGAGAAAGTATCTCATTATTTTGAGAAATTGCCTCATTATTTGGACTTAAAGGTTCAGTGTGTGTGTTGTTCAGTTTCATGTAGTGGTGAAGTTGCCCAGACTCCAGCGACCCCGTTTTAGTGCCAGTTCACGGAGGAAACCCGCTCCCTCTGTAGATACAGCTCATTCTAGGGTAACAAAAAACACACCTACTATTTTTATTATGCATGAATGAAAACATCATTATGAATATTATATTCCACTTCTGCAATAACATCCTCCTAAATCCCCCAAAATCTTACGCACTGGACTTGGACTGGACTTAGTTTTGTCAACACAGTGGCAGAAATGGACTTGGATAGACTTCTGCTTTTCTTTGTTGGCCCTTTTCATTTCCTCACCTCTGTTTACATAATGTTTGACTCTTCCTCCGCCAGCTCCGGTGTGCATAGATTATTTCTCAAAGCTCCCTAGAAACCACATTCACAAGGCTGCCAATGCTCTCTATCTTATCTCCATCTCAGGAGTGTCGCTTCAGCCTTGACAACACATTAGTGTGCACTTCTCTTTTTTTTTTGTTGTTACTTTTTTTTTTCTGCTTTGTTCTCTCTGAAGCCAAAGTGCCTCGGAGGAAAACCCTCAGTGAAGCTGACCTACGTGCACAAAAAAGGCCATGCTTTTTATTATTTTCATTAAAATTGAGTCCCCTTGCTGTGTCTCTCTCCCTGACGTGGAAGTCACTTCAGCTTCCCATTTTCATTCTGCACCACTTCCTCCTCTCCGTCTGCCCCGTCTGTTTAATAAGATTTCGGCGGCAGCAGTGGCGTCGTCGTGTCTGGTGTCGGATGCCAGGAACGGAGCGAGATGATCGGCGCTTGTCAAAATACGATCTGGAGGCTTAGGTGAAGTTTACAAGATGAGAGACGCTATCTGAAGGAGAAGAAGGAGGAGAAGGAGGAGAAGAAGGGCCGGCGATGATGTTTACCTGTCTGTGCGGGATGTGACACGAGAAAACACACATATACACACATGCAGCGATGGTTATCTGCTGCACAGGGGCGCAAACTGATAGCTATCGCAATAAAGTACACACAGCAGACATGCATATCGCACATACAAACACACACAGCGATGGTTATCTAGCACAAACAGAAGCTGCGCACACACATACACACTCATACCATGACTGACCATTTTCACACGAGCCGAGTGACTCTTCTTAATGAGATATGCTGATGAACGTTGCGCGAGGACTCCATAGCCACACTATAATATTCAAAGACAATGCAGAAAGGCTTATTGAGGTTCTGTGCCAGATAAAGCCGCAGTCAGACAAAGAGGAATTGAAAAAGCAGAGCTGGAGAAAGGTAAATGAGTTTGAGTGCACTGAAGAGGCTCACATTGTTACAGGCCAGTACCAATCAATCACACTCATCAGGGTCTCTGAGAGGGTTTATTAACAATTCAGGAAGCAGCCGGCCCCATTTTGACCATTAACTGATTCCTGCTACATCGCTACAAGTCTGTCTCTATCTACGTCTGCTTTTCCTACCTTTTGCACACGCTGCAGTCTTTACTCCCCACCAACCCAGCCCAGCCTCACAGAGATGATGTTCCTATATAACTACGTTGCAAATCCAGGTACATTTGTTATAAACATAGTGACGCCTGCATTATATTTTGCTACAAACACAATCAGTGCTTTGATTTTCTTGCAGCAAAACACAATTTCTCTATGAAGGATCAGTGCAGTAAGTGGTTGGGGTGGAAAAGTGCTTTGGTTAAGTTTAGAAAAAGGTTTTTTTTTTACAATTGGGAGAGGTGGAACAGTCAGCGTACCAATAAAAGGCAAATGGAAATGAGTGAAATGGAAACGGATTTAGCGAATAATTGTGTTTGCCAGTACCCAAACCTAACATAAAAACTTCGTCACAACCTGCTGATGTTTTAGCTGGTGTTTCCGTTACTTTTGTGTTGTGTGAAAATGGTAGGCAAACAACAGCCTGCCCGACTAATTTCCAGTTCGTGAGCTAATTCTCACACAAACTTACAGTGGCGCGAGTGAATCAAAAATCTGTCCGCAGCAGCCCCTCAACAGATCTCACACAGTGGTTGACAATTCGGGTAATGTGAGCTTCTTGAGCTTGAAATATACACAAGACGCTTCTACAAACCTGTTCATAAAAAAAATATATAAATCCAGCGCTAGCTCTGCTTACCGAGGAGAAACCCCTCCATCCATCAAGGAGAGCAAAACACACTGAATGCTGGGTATGCTGTTGAACACATGCAACCGGTGTCGACAGCTGAGTCTGTTACCTTCAGATAGCTCATTAGTAAATTACCAGTGACAAATAGAGACAGTAGGCAACCATGCAGAAAGACATTTTCCAGCTACCTGTACCTGGTAATTACTTTTACATCATAGTGATGATGGCTAATAGATCAAATTTGATAGCTTTTCTGTGCCACACTGTGCCACAGCAACACTAAAATAACATTTAAAGCTTCAGTGTGTGATATTTAGTGACATCTTGCTGTGAAGTTGCAGATTGCAACCAAGTGGCTGTAATACACCTTAACGCTGGATGCCACCTGTTATAAAACTGTAAAAGAGTAAGTCTGTTCACAGCTACTGTAAAAACTCTTTGGAGACCCGCTCCCTCTGTAGATATAAACGGCTCATTCTAAGGCAACGAAAACACAATCATTCTTATTTTCCCAATTATACACTAATGAAAACATAATTCTGAATATTACATTCCATTTATGCAGTTCAATTCTCTTATATACCCCTAAATCTTACACACCGGACCTTTAAAAATAACACAAAGTTACTTTTCCCCACTAACTAATTACTTTTATGTGCAGTAATTCAATTACTTTTGAGCAAAGAAACAGCTTATTGCATATGCTTCTCACTTTCTGCATATGAATGTCATTTCTGGGACACAGGTTTGATCGAACCAGCCTGCTATCTGTAGATCGGGAGCTGCTTGATAAAATTAGAAAACATTATCTCATGTTTTCTCCTGTTTTCTAGCGTCTCTGGAATAATGTCATGAAACGACCATTCTCTTCGACCGAGAGACAAACTTCATGAAAGCGTTGATTTGATTCACAAACACAATCTCTCTTCATCCATGTGGCTGCGTTCTAGCTTTGCAGCCTGTGTTTGTGCACAGCCGGCTCTCCCCGGGGTCACAGTGATGACGCCAGGCGCGGTTGCTAGGCGATTTGTGATGCAGCCGATTGCAAAGACCGTAAGAGCGAGCAGGTTTGGAGCCTCGCTGAAAATACCATAGCACGGATCTCAGGTCAGAGGAGGTCTGTTCTGTTCCGTGTTTGTTTGGTTTTTTTCTCCTCTCTCTCTGCCTCCTCACGTATCCTCTATCTGCTGACAACACCTGTGGAAAGCAGCTGGCTCGGTTTGCGGGGGTGCTTTGCATTTTACAGGCAGGCAGAGGGGCTGCTTAAACCCCGCTGGGGTTACAAGGATGTTTCACACCATGACAACAGTCACAGGCCCCGCTGCTGATGCAACTGGCCACATGGGACGCCGAGAGGAAGGGGGGGGGCGGGTGGAGAAAAGGTGTTTGCGTGTGAGAATAAGGTGTGTGTCTTCACTTCTGACTGAATCACAGTTCATGTTTATATGTAAGGGAGCATCTGTACCTGAAGCATTTCACAAACAAAACAAAAAAAAAAAGAAAAAAGCTTTTAATCGGCAACTATTTTGCTAATCAATTCATTGTTTTAGTCATTTTTCAGGCAAAATAGTGCAGGATTTAACAACTCAGTCACCAGAAAAAAAAATTGCGGATCTGTACAAAAAATACACTTAGGTCTTTTTTCATGTCAACTTTGCTGATTTTTTTCTGTTAAAACCCTGGTATCTTTCCCAAAATACCATCAAGTGTATATGAGCATAACTTGCGAGACACATGGTTGAAAAGCACCATGAGTCATTAAAACACTGGACAGCCTTTATATGCTTTAATGTAGACATACAATTGCATGTTTGGTTCAGAAATGTTGAAATTGCAGAAAACGTACAACGGCACTTTATTCTGGCGAATGGGTTGAGATTTTAAAAATGGTGTTTACTGTCAACTGTTTTTTTTTTTTCTGTGAGGGTCTGAGGTGTACAATCAGCGGCTCATTTGTGCTTTGTCCCCATTTTTTCCTTCATTTTCCATTAACGGAAACGTTTTCTGAGCACTTAATGTTAGAAGACCACCTTGTTTTCTCTAAACTGCACATATCAGTGTTTTCTTGCAGCAGGAAATTACTTTTCGGTAAGTGTAAATGTGTATCTGTGTATTTTCTGGGTATCATTAGGGCAGAATATCCCTAATGCTGTTTTATTTGCAGTGTTCACACACAAAATAAGTATCCACCCTTCATTTCATATAGTGCAATATTGCTTGCTAGCACTATTAGACTGCAGATTTAGAAATTGATTTCAGTGGAGCCTGCTTTTACCGACAACATGAGCCCAAAGCTGGTCTCTTTGGCAGGTAAATCAAAGACTGTAGCTTGTTATCAGGTTTCATATGCAGCTTGAGGATCAGGGGTATGTAATGTAATAAAACAGGTGCTCAGTGGGAGACCTCTGATGGTATTACTACTGGTGCGCTGGGCAAGCATAAGCCTCACGGGTTCAGATGCATAACTTACTCGCATGTATGCATGTAATAACATAGACACACAGAAGCAGACACAGCCACATAAATAAACACATATAAATGCCAGTCTACACACACATGCCAGAGCTATGAGCAGGAAATGGGCATATGTTTTAGATTGGCCGGCAAAAAATATTAAACGTCTTTCGAATGAGGAAGATTTACAAAACTCTGGAAACAATCAGGTCCGCTCTTATCGCACCATCTTGCTGGAATATTGCTCCTCCTTCCCCGTTCTTCTGCCCGACTCGACAAATCCCCCCGGCCTGAAATCCAATCCCGTCTCTGTGTGACTGGGGAGGTACCGTGACGGATAGCTTGTAAGCATCCCACCATGTTTCATCAAGCCTTCTTCTCTCTTTGTCAAGCCGGGGAGACTGAAGACTTCCATGCGGCGTCTCACCTAAGGGACGCCGCTGTGTTCAATAATTCAGCGGCTGTTGCTCCAGTCCTGTGGAGAGCGCTCGTCAGTGACCGATGAACATCCCTAGTGGGCCCCAGCAATATACTGTTATAAGGAGGTGTGGACTAGGCTGAATTGCTAATTTGAATATCTTCGCGACAGGCCGTTCGACAGAAACAGTAATGGATCCAACGTCACCTGTAGCCTCAGCAAAGTAATCTTGCCTAGCGTGTTTTCATCAGAAAATCTCATTTGAAGAAAATGGATCTATGTACAGTAGCTACCGTTAGCTTAGAACTGGAGTTAGCTAACACCAAAAATGACGTCTCCAGCACAAAACTGACTCCAACACAAACACATGAGCACATGAGCAAATCTTACATATTGACCCTTTAAATACACATCTGTCATTCCTTTGTTTTTTCACTGCAGCATCATTAATAATTAGATGCTAGAATCACATTATCCACAAATATTTCATCAAATCTCCACAATATTCTTCTCCGACAGGTCCCCAGTTACCTCTGTGATCACATTCAAGTTGTTTTACTGGACCAGTCTTTAATAATTAAATAGGCTACTAAAGGTACACCCATTATGCATACCTTTTGGCTGGAAAAAAATATGCTTGACTGTTGGATTTTCTGCGCACCGACCCTAACTTTTCAGTGCATGTGTGTTATGAGATAGTGAGTGACATTACACTCAGTAAATTTGATTATTGCTGTGATGTATTTTTGCGATGAAATACATCTCATATACATTTTAAATTAAGAGTTTTTTTTTCATCATTAGTTTATAAATGTAGTTGTAGTTTCAATGTAGGGTGCTGGGAATATAAACCAAATGTATCTTTTAAAAGTCTGGGACCCTCTAGAGTTACAGTGTTTTACTCGTGCATGTGTTTTAGTAAATATTGGTAGGTAGGGTTCTTCTTAATGTACGTTCACACCAAAATCAGCCTGGTGACATTTCCTTGCATGCGTGGCCACGTGGACAGTGAATGTGTCGCTCCTGTTTCACATATGACTGGATGTGAAATCTGTGAGGTGTGACCGCACCTTTAGGGCTCGATGGGCATGTTCCGAGACAGACAGAGACGTCTCCCTCTCTGTCTCGTTAGTATAGTACGTTGGTTTTTTTCTATGCCATGCTAAAAAATTGAATAAATAGTGTTAGCGCACAGACCTCTGAGCTCCCAGAGTCAATATCTACACTGCATAAACAGCCCTATGCTTAAATATAACCAAATTGTCTTATATTAAGCAAAAGTAATAAAAGTCCAGACCATAATGGACCTAATGGGAAAAAAATGTAATCAAGTTGCAGTTATTACAAGCAATGAAAACACAGTTATTTAAGGGAGACTTAATATTCTTAAACTGAGAATAAGGAAGACAGTCTTGCTCCTCTGCTGGGATATTATGCAGACTATTGTTTTATCTTGTTACTGGTAAAATCTAGTGAAATATTACCCAGAAAGTCTGTTTTTACTTGAATTTACTGGCATTATCCCCCAGATTTGATCTGAAGTCTCACTATTAATAGGCTATCACTTGCAGAGAACTGTTGAGCATGTTGAAAAATAGAAAAAAAATGTTCCTCACTGCACGCTGCCCGTCATCCATCCGATCATCTTTCAGCGAATATCAGTGCTGTATTGTGACACGAGCCTCTTGAATGCGAACGCTTTTAAAACATCCATTTACAGTATAATCACCGGCGCAGCCTCCGTATTTCTCCAC
The DNA here is from genome assembly GCA_037367275.1 of Coranthus polyacanthus. Classification (NCBI taxonomy): domain Eukaryota; kingdom Metazoa; phylum Chordata; class Actinopteri; order Kurtiformes; family Apogonidae; genus Coranthus; species Coranthus polyacanthus. The sequence goes on from JAPQRN010000013.1 coordinate 11,489,067, forward strand.
CAGGAAACAGGCAGAATAAATGCAAGAAAAAGCAAAAAAGTCACTCCAAATCACAGAGCTGTAGATTCACATGGGATTAATATTATCACAGGAGGATGTTTGCCGAAATAGGGTAGGTCATCTGCGGTGGAATTTTTACTCTACAAATTACAGACATGGCCGATTCACACAGGATTAAGATCACAGCCGACCTGCACTTATTACAAATTACCAGAGGTCCACAGGTTACAGTAGTCCCATGCGAAAGGAGATTAGATATATTGAGATTACTTTTCTTGACGAGATTATTTTTCTTTTTCAGCACTTTCTTGAAATTCCTTATTTGCAGTGTAATCATCTTTCAAAGTGTGTGCAGGTGCGAAGGCCACTAGAAATCAAGTTATCTCTCCTGTAGGGACAGAACTTTACCTCTTACGACTGAGTATATTCATCTACCAAGTGCTGCAAAAGTGAGTCAGTCCCAAAAGGCTCCTGTAAGCGGAGTTTAAGACAAACAAGCAATCTGCTGCATGTAATTATACCGGCTGCAGTTTAAGTCAAGAATTATAAGACAGCGACCCTCCATGTTTATCAAGTCCTCTTTACTGTCGCCTGCCATATACAGAGTACACAGTGGGATGAAATTGCATGTGTTCAGGTCCATTGTATGACATGCAAACAGACTACAAGTAATGCAAGAAACATAAAGTGTAAACAACATATATAGTGCAAATAGACATGCAGTTATTAGACAGTATGGCAGATCAATTTGACATCACGCCAGTGGAGTTGCAATTATGTAAAGTGTGTGCAAGACAGGCATATTTATAAATATACAAACTGGAGTAGATTCAAATGGCTTGAGTATAACAGCATACTATGTATTCTGAACATGTGCATGTGTGCGTATGTAAACCAGGCTCATTTAAAACGTTTGTTCCTCCTTTCCAAACGAAAACTCAAAAGCACAACTGGAGCATCGTCAAGAGCGCGGCAAGGCAACAGGCGTGGACAAAACCCTAACCGCGAAGCCATGTTGGCGCGCCGCGCACGCCGACGTCAGACAAAGGAGACAACGACACACACTGAGATATTACAACCCGTAAACGTCACTGTCCCTGCATGGAAACGGTGCAGACAGAGTTTCTAAATATCTTCTAGAATGAGTTTCCAAAAGGTCAGCTATCAGAGACGTAAAACTGCTTATGGTTTGCGTGTGGACGAACACACGGACATATTTTCAAATGGGATCGATAGCCATAAACAAAATACCTTCTGGAGCTCCTGGAAACCCATTTGTTCTACACACGTGTAAAAATGCAGCTACTTCCTGTCATTTCTAAATAAAACAATGTGTTATAGGGTTAAATAAAATAATGTTATCTTTTGTTTTAGTAGTTGTGAAATACAAGATTCAAATTCTTGTTTTATAGCTTTGCTAATATTAGCTGCTGTTGAGTCACTTGATCTGATCCTTAAAAACAATACTGTGTTATGAATTTAAATGCAATATTTTGTTTTGCTCGTTGTGAAATATAAGATTCAAATGAATTGTTGTTAAATTAAAAAAAATGTTCTCATTTTGTAAAGAATGTCTAATGTATGGTGCTAATGAAAAGACCTGAGTCTTTTTTAAATTATCTTCAATTTTGTTGAATTTGTCTTAGTCTCTGACTGGACTAGCTAATAATTAGCTGCTGTTAGTTTGCTTGATTGTGTGATGCATTAAAAAGAAATTTAAAATTAAAATTTGCACATTTATTTGACAAAAATACCAGAAACTGCTGCACATTGATGGTGAAAGGAAGTAGCTGCCTTTTCACACATGCATAAGCAAATCAGGTTTCTGGTACGGATCGAACAGTGACGACACCACTTAACACGCTGTGGGATGCAGACTTGTATGACATTTCTGGTAGTGGACCATGTCCGGTAATTTAGCATTTTTGTTCCATGTGTTGCAAACATTTTTGCTGACACTGAGGAGATCAACATTTGCCTGCAATGTTTGCACTTTCTCTCAAACAAGAGCAGCACTGTAATGTCCAGCAGCCTGTGATTGTTGATCTCTTCCAGGTTTAATGTGCTGAAAGGTTGCCAAGTTCCAACATAAGCCAAAGTTCATCCTCCATCTCCTCTCCTCTCCGAATCCCTGGCGTCTGATTCTCAAGCTGCAGGATTTGGGCTTTTGTGGGAAATAGCCAGAGAAGGAGAGAAGGCATCAAAGCTGACAGACAGATGGACGGAGGGAGACAAATGGAGAAGCAGGGCCGGGCAGACTGGCAGACAGACAGAGGCAGGACGACACAGAGGTTGACCAATTAATCGCCACTGGTGAAGCTCGAGTCCTCCGGGGGTTGAGGAGTATTTCAAAGAGTTGGAGGTTAAGGTGCATCTGTGGAGACTACACCAGATAAAATGTTCTCCACTGGGCACCGCCTTAAAAAATCAATCCTCTGCTTGGCTTGTCTCGGCCTGATTCTATTTCTCAACGCTGCTCGACTGGCAGGGCGGTGAAATTTGTTAGGAATGTGAGCAGAAAAGTTTGCCATACATTACCTTATCCCCACAGTGCATATATGGAACAGGCTTTACATTAGGGATGGGAATAGCAGCCGCTTTGATTATATATATTTTATAAGTCAATCAGGTCACAATTCATCCCTTAGTCTTGAAAATGGCCACAGTGGGAGTAAGGTTAATTCTTAATGATCGTGTCTTCTTCCTGTGTGCATTTTGTAGTCCCTGCAATAAAGAGGCCTTCCCATTCTCCCAGTGTCCTCTGGGGAATTTAGACAGCCGTAACTTCTGCCACATTTATGTGCCATTGCTTTAACAAGGCCAGTGGCCAGGGAAATGGCCAGCGAGGGAACCTGGCAGCGGTCCTGGGCGACATGTCAGCTCGGTCTGCTTCAGGCATCGTTAGCCGATCCAAGGCTAGCGAAGGGAGGAAAGGAGACGGAAGATGAGGAGGTAATAAATGAGAAGGATAGGTTGGGAGGAAAGGAAACTAGAAGGCAGCAGCTTCAGCAAACAATCAAGTCATGAGTCTTTTCTGCAAACCACAGATATAGATATTCTCAATTGCATTTGTCGCTGTAGGATCCGCTGATGGTTGAGTTCATATCCTTATCACTGTAGGATTTTATGATTAGACAATAAGTGCTTTGTTCAGGGTTAGGAAAAGATTGTGGTTTGGTTTAAACATTGATGAATACATTGTCAGCGATTTGTTATCACATCTTTTTTTTTCCTGCATTACAAAAAGCCACAGTATCTGTTCGTAACTTTAACTAAATGTTGCCAGTACGGCAGAGACTTCAGGCCACACTAAGAGGGAAAACAATATTGGCTATTTTGAGAAAGAAAGTCATAAAATTTCAAGAAAAAGCTCATAACATCACGAGAATAAGTCGTATTTTTGTGAGCAAATGGCTAAATATTACAAGAGCTCATAAAAGAAGCAGGTGAACCAAACCAGAGTCCAGCAGCCGCTGTTTGTTTTTGATAAATACGATGTTTGGCGAGGCTTAATGTGTTGCTGTTATTTAACACTATAAGATCAACTACATCTTAACTGAATGAATGAACAATTTCTGTTACGAAACTTAGATAAACTTGTTACTTTATTCTCTTAAAAACCATTAAATACTTACAGATGAATATACTTTCTGAGAGATGAGGTTGAAAAACACCATGAGCGGCAAGAAAAGTTGATATGATTGATTAGTTCAAATTTCCTCAAAAACAACTAGAAATTCAAGTTTTCCATTGGACAACAGTGAAGTCCAACCATAGCATTACACAGGGAATCTTAGTGGAGGCTTTGTGTTCACATAACTGGCCATAAAAAAAAGGGTTGTGACCCACGTCACGCGTTTGCACCAAACAATGCGAGCGCAACTGCACATGCATGATAACCATTTCCACTGCTTTGGTCTTTCGTAGCTGCCAATCTTCCTCTGTAGATCTATAGGAGACACATAAAGCATAGAAAACACACATACACACACCCGCGCTGGGGCTCTTTTCTCTCTTAGTCCAGCAGTGTTTTCTCAGTAGAGAGGAGAGGAAACAGCATGATCTAAATAGCTCATTAACTTTTGATGACTGGGTCCTTTGGCTGTAGATCTTGAAAGCAAACGGGAGCCAGACTCCTTATGGCTATTGATTCAGCAACACCCCCCTCTGCACGTCCCGAGGAGGGCTACCAGGGACTCCAAATTATTCATGCCAAGATCCATGCGTTTGTTAATGACAGATTGGGACACTGTGTCCTGCTCTGTTTTAAAAGCACAAATTGCATTAGTTACAACACCGCTAACATCTGTAACACATTATTGATATGGTGCCGCTGAGGGTAAAATAACCAGTAAGAGCAAACTACTACTGCTATCCAACAATATTTGATTTCCCAGCTATTATACAATGCAAACAGATTTGTGTTACTTGTAGTAGCAATAATGTAAGCATAAGTATTAGCATTGAGTTTTCAATTACACCAATGCATCCCACAATTTTGCTTACAGCCCCTTAAATGAGGCGAAACTATAAAACAATACCAGTGAGTTGTGAGCAGCTTCACTTCAACTGATTCATATGAGTAATTTGGGGAGGGCAGGGATGGTAAAAGTCCTTTATTTGGGTAGATTAAAGCTGGTATTTCCCCCCCCCCCCATGGCTTTTATCAAGCACAAACATAATACATTTCATAAGCACATATAAACAGCAGCCGAGAGGAAACAGAGTGCCAGGGGAGCAGATAACAAAATAAATCAATACAAAAATAAAAGCATGTGGCAAAATCATTTTACATTCGATAGAAGTAAAATGAGGTGGAGATTAAGTCATAAAATGCTGTAAAAGAATGATATTTAATCAATAGTCTTTTAAAATAAAGTGGGTCTTTACTGCTTTCTTGTTTCCTATGTTAGGTTTGGAGTTGGAAATTTTATAAATATCACTGACTAAGACACTAAAGTGGGGACTTCTATCAGATAATATCATTTTATGTGCATGGAATTTCCCAAAGATTATAAACAGCTTTATTAAAAAAGAAGACATTCTCTTGTTCTGAAAATCCGTTCCGAGGGGGCTTTGATTGACGGCTCACTCGCCTGCCGAGTCGGACTTTCGGAGCTTTCCGTTTCCGTTCCACGTTTCTCCTGAGAGACAGCGCTACCGTAGCTGTTGAAGACGTTACACTAACAACAGTCAAAGGATTATGTCACGCGATGTTTCACCAAGATCCTTGAAGGTAAGTCTGTTAGCGTAACTTAGCTACATTAGCTACCGTTAGCATTAAATTGGCTATAATTATATATATTGCTTTATGGTCCAATGGTTTACTTTAATTTAAATGAAACCTCCGTTTTTTGCTGGTAAATAGAATATTTGTGTGATGTCCCCCAGCCTTTTTTCTAACAAACTTTGCCAAAAATTGAAGACCACAAACACTGGATAAATATCATTCCCTAGAATTACAATCCGTATACTTATTACTACACTTTTTATCGAGGATATTTAAATCACCCCTGAAGCTGCTCCTCCGATCTGTCGGCTGGTGACTGTCATTAAGTAGTGAGATATTAAATCATGTAGAACGAGGCCGGTGTGTCATCTCCGAGCAGGACTGGCTCGTTCTTCACTGATGCAACTCACCTGGTGGACACCAGCAGAGGAGGAGATACTGAGATGTTTCATGCCTACATGATTCCAAAGAGGTGCATTTTTTTAAACATCTGTTATTTTAAGTCTGCTCATAATGCCATGCATGCTTTACTCTTTATGAGATAAAACAGGATGGCCAAAGCCACGGGAGGCCTGTCAGTTCTAACACCAGTGAGCATCGTAGGAGGGTTTCACATGGGAGATCCATTGCTGCAGCTACAGATAAGTCAAACCTGCTTGCTCCCAAAACACACTAATGATGAACATACATGCCCACACAAATAGCTAAACTCCTCAGGCTTTAGAATATTTCAGATGAATGGTGGTCAGATCATTAAATTGTGTCTAAAAACCCTCCTCCTCACATGTTACTGTGTAGGAATTGGGAAGGCTGCAATTAAGAATTCCGTCCATGTTGTCCTCACAATCGTAACACCAATTAAGCTTGTGCCCACTACTATTCGTATTCTTAGATGCCATTAGAACTATTCTAACTCTAAAACCTTTCAACCTAAATACTGACTGTTTCATGGTGACAAACAGAAACACATTGCATTGCGTATCATGCCTGTACCTTATATACTTTTAAACAGAAGCTCATTTTGTTCCCATCGCATTTGGACTCAACTTGACAGCTTTGGTTTATTGAATTAAACCTTTTTTTTCTAGACAAACAGCTCAACTGTAGTTGTGGTTAACAAGTTACACTAACAAGACCGTAAAATGGTTCACTGTTTTTGCCATGTCAGTAAGCTAGCGTTTAGCATTAGCTCCCCTATGACCCTTCACAGACGGCTCTGACCCCTTGTGCTGCTGTAGCTCCGCCCTTTTGTCCAAATATGGTCACTTTTGAGTCCAAAAAGCCAACATGGCAATGGCCAAAACACAAAATATTGGCTTTAAAACAACCAATGGCTGCCGTCACAGTGGTTTATGGACATGACTCAGGGAGAAATAATGTTTACAGAAGAGGAAATGTATTAAAGGTGTATTCATATTCATATATTCTCATTATGTCATTTCATTCAACATTAACGTTAAAGGTTACTAAAGGGTATATGTGTCTAACGCATCTTTCTGCAAAGATAGAAGATAGATTTCCAAAATGTTGCTTCTCGGGGTAGATTTTCTACATCTTGTAAATAGAGTCAAGAAGACACACAGAATTCTGGTCTCTCATCCACAAACCAGAAGGTTGGTGGTTCGATACCGGTCCCTGTCCACGTGTCGAGAGCAAAACACTGAACCGCAAGTTGCTCCCAGTGACTGTTTCACTGATGTGTGAATGTGTGGTTGTTTTCGTGTGCGAATGGGTGAGCGGTGAAGCACTTTGAGTACCATTGAGGAAAAGTGCTATAGAAATGCAAGTCCATTTGCCATTTGTTTCCTCTCAGACCACTTGAATTACAATTTGCTCAAAGGTAATTATGGAATTTTTTCCCAATGATGCCAAAGAACTGCTGCGCGCTGAAGCTTTAAGTTTCCAAATGAGAACAACAACACTGATGATAAACTACAGTGTGCAAATGTCTGGTAATCGTGTGACTCTGGCCTCAGTACAATTTTTTGTCACTGGTTTTACTAAGCTGGTTTTAACATGCTAAGCAGTCATGAATCACATTAAGTTAGTTAGTAAGTATTCAGCCCTGACTTGCAACATAGTGTGCTTTCCCCAAATATAGCAGACAGCCTATGAAAGAGTATTGGCATTGATCTCTACCGGTAGACACATTTTTACCCATATATGTCATCATATCAGCCACCCAATTTATCCCGCAAGAACCCCAGACTCTGGTTGCAGACTCCCAAGGGGTCCCCGGACCGCACTTTGAAAACCCCTTCTTTAGATCATACTGGCTCACACCACATCTCCAGCAGTCACACTTTTGGACAATAAGCTCAGTGTTGAGGTTATTTGCATGGGAAACAGGGGGGGTAAATGCTTTTGTTGGAATACCAAACGGAAGTGGTGTATGTAAATTTGGATTAAGCGGATAAGGCCCCTGTCAGCTTCAATAAGTATTGTTGCCATTGTGTGTTAGTATCTGTTTGTGTGCGGGTGTGTTTGCATGTGTATCGGCCAGTGGCTTAAGGCTGAAGAAATGCATATAAATGAGCTCTTTACCTGCGACTACCACTTCAATTAAAGGCTGCACTCTCTGTAGGCCAGCTCATAACTGTGTGTTTGCTGTGTATGTGTGCACTCTAAGAACATACGTCTGTCTATACTCGCCTGAGGGACAGACCAATCCGCACTTTTAAATCACACCTTGAACTGCTTAATGACTGCGGGCCGTCGGGCTCCGTGTCGGAAGCTGATAGTGCCGCTTCTGTGACTCAACCTATATCTGGCGTTATGTTTTCCACAGTGTCACGTTCCGCACAACGCCAAGGGAGAAAGAGCGAGGGACCAAGGAAGGCACTGATAAGGCGTGGAGCTGGTCGTGTAGCGGGTCAGTGTGGCGGGGAGATAGGGCAGCTACATGGCAAAAGGAAGCGAAGCGTGACCACTTTTCTTACTCTTTCACTCATCCGCCTTTCCTTCCCGTCTCTCCACCCCTCCGGTCATCCTCAATATGGTCTTGTTATCTCGCGTGGCACTGATGGCTGCCGTGTGTGTGTAAGCGGTTGTGTATCTTCGGGTGCATTTTGTGCTCTTATTTGTGTATGACTGTCATCCCCGTGTTCAATCCCCCCCCCCCCTCCCACTCGCCTAAACATCATTTCAGCCACTTTTGAGGTCTGCGACAGCGAGAACACAGCCGTCTTTTCAGCATGAACAAAAAGTGAGGATGAGACGAGGTAAAGCCCCTGCATCGATTTTACACCCACTCCTCGGCTGCAGCTGTCCTTGAATATAAATGATGGTGTTTCAGCCCACTCCTCTCTGCAAGGCTCCCAGAATTCTTTATGGCTATCATAGCGAGGATCTCCCTCATTTTCTAAGCTTACCCAAACCTGCTCTTCTCATATCCCCACGGCAGCCAAAGGATAGACCTCGACATCTGCCTCATCACTGAAACTCATTTTGACACCCAAGAGGGAGGCAAACTAAGAGAGAATTTGATCTCCGTGAGTCTCTGGGAGCGAGTTCTCTAATCTTTCCCCGACCAATCCACTGGGGCAGGGACACTTACTGTACAACTCACTCATCTCCAGTCGCGGCTTTGATTCTCTCGCTCCTCTCTGCTGATTTCGCATAATCACACGGTAATGAGGTTGGCTGCGGTGCGCTGCCGTGGCCCCGGCGCGCGGCTAGCTTCTGCTCGTGTGTTAAAGGGGCTCGCGAGGAGGTTTTAGTTAAAAGGAGGGAAGAAGGAGGAGTTGGAAGGTGTGGAGGGAGAAAAGGTCTGGAACCCCCTACTCTGTGAGCACATTTGTTAGAAACACAATTACACGGGCGCACAGGAGCATACCGAGCTCCACAATGATTTCTCCATTCTCCAGCCGGTGGAGCAGCTAATTTCCTTAGCAGCTAAGTACTTATAGATTGCCCTGTAACAGAGGCTTGAGATGATGGCGCTGAGCCCAATGGAAGAGAGGAATGTACCACATGATTGTTTCTGCTTCATATCTGCCATATAGTAACGCTTGTTCTCATGCAGGAGCCACGTTACCATGAAGCGCACTTAGTTGGCCTGAATCAGTTATCTGTCACCAGTGGTGGAAGAATTATTCAGAACCTATACTTCAGGGAAAGCGGTGTTGAGAGGTACAGCTGTTTCCAGCCGACATACTGTTCAAAAACCATCCGAAATCTTTGATCAATATTTAATCCAGTATTTTAACTGACATGATTACTTACTGCTTACCATTCTTACCCTGCTTACAAGGAGTTTCTGGGAAGTGAGTATTTTTAAAAAAAAAAAAAAAGAAAAATGAATATAATTGAAGAATATATATACATAACTTTGTCTTAATGAGATATTCCAGCTAATACTGAGGTAGATTTAACAGCTCAAACAATGGTCTGAATAATATCCCAGCAGAGGAACTTTTTGTTTTTAGAAATCTAGTCAAGCAAAACACCCTTACCCCATTGACAGATTTTGAAAAAAAATGAGACAACCTGTTTATGTTTAAGGGTTCTTGGCGTCTTTCTAGTAGGGCTGTGTTTACAGTGTTAAAGTGTTTCATCCCTGCCGCTGAATCATAAAAGCGTCAAACAGCCACAGCAGCCAACCACCACAGTGAACGGTACCAATATAATCTGTTCGCATCTATCTCCTCTTTCACACAACACGCTCAAAGCGCATTCAGTGCAAACGCTATTAAAGTTAGGATAGTTATACGCACGATCATCTCAATGTGTGTAAATTTCAATCCGTCCTATGTCAGACCTGGGAGCACCACCAAATTGAAACCAAAACAGCCCAAATGTTTTGACCCGCGCCATCAAATTCAAATACGACCAAATGGACATGAAAATCTACAATTTGCCAGCAATAAGTAATCCTATCGCAGTGTAAATACTCCACCACAAGTGAAAGTCGTGCATTGAAAACAAAATACTGTTTAATCTACGATGCAACGTACTCTATGAGGTGATTGTAACGTCGCTTTAAAAAGTCAACTTTCCATGAGCTTTGTGACAATGCATTGTCCAGCGAATCCAGGAGTTTTTTAAGAGTTTTGTAACAATCACTATATATTATTCCATTTCTGATTTTTATGACTTATTTTTTCACTACAAGTGGTGGCGTTGTTGTCCGAGGTGTCGGCTCAGGCTTGTGTGCAGACCTCGTACCCTGTTGACACTGATGCTGCTTGGTGAAAGGCAGCCAGCTTGGTGGGTTTATGCCTGTCATGGTGGACTGCTATTATTTAACAAGTTACAAAGAAAGCCCCGAGGACACATACAGTCCCCGTGTGGAGTTTTAAAGATTACAGATCTTTGTCCACACGCTGTTGTTTTACTTTAAATTCGTCTTTGTCGCTTCTGTGTTTTGTTTAGTTTAGTTTTTTTTTTAGTTAAAAAACCCAGCGGTAAGAACACCACTTTTTCACCACCACCACCAAGTTTATTTAGCTTAAGGAGCAGAAGCATTTCCTTAAACCATAGAGGAGCACTTCATCCTTCGGTTTATCACAAACATTGATTATACATATACATGGATAAAAACATGTTAAAATAACTAAAACTCTCAGACAAATGTAGTGGAAGAAAAAGCACAATATTTGCCTCTGAGATGTAGTGTGAAGTTGCAGAAAATAGAAACTCAAAGTAAAACCAACTCAAATTTACTTAAATAAAAGTACTTGAGAGTACTTGAGAAAAAGTGCTTGATTTTGAAAATGTGATAAATTATAATGCCTTTTGCTAATTAAAGTCATGTACTTGATATAAACTATATAAAATGAACCACCTTGACCACGTTCAGTATTAAAATGTGTGTTTTAATGTATGTTTTTAATGGCTTCGGGCCGAAAACAACGATGACAGTCAAACTATTTTAATGAGAATCATTGACAGTAGGAAGAAGTGAGTGAATGATGATGAATTGTTAATGAGAAAACCGCATCTCATGGATGAAGAAAGGGGTTCACTGTTCAAAAGCTATGTATGGATTTGTGGAAAACACAGTGATGCGTTGAATGATTTATTAAAACAATGTAGTGCACATGTTGCTGTAAGTCTCGAGGTAGCTTCAGTCACCTCATCCCAGCATCCAGCCGGCGTCCTCTTTTCTCAACGGCTCCTCATATTTCTCCGACTTTCCTTGAGATCCACTCAGATCAGCGGGAGCAGCAGTGTGAGTCTGCAGAGGCTTGTGAGCTTTTTCTTTTTCTTTTTTTTTTTGTTGTTGTTGTGTGCAGATCCCATAACATCACAAGTGGCAGGCATCACGCTGGGAGTGGACACGAGGTGACGGACCGCTGCGAGCTACTGTCAAACTCCGCGGGGGTTGTCGTTTACCCATCATGCAGTGTTGTGGAAATGCGAGGCATCACCAGTCGTGTCATTAACCCTTTACGTCTGGCTGCGCTTCAACAGGCGCGCATCAAGCTGCGTCTAATTTGGACTCCTGTATGGAATCAGTGTAGCAGTACCAATTTACTGTTATGGTTTAATGCAATTCAGTATATGTGATATGTGTTCTGTCAGCCTGATAATGTAAGTACCACTGACTTAAATTAGATTTAGCTTTAGAGCCCGGCAGACTCTGTGAACTGGTTTTCAGCTCAGACATATATTGGTTTTGAACCAGTTGGTCCATAAGCAACCAGTTTTATTACAGACATAAAAATAATCTTGTCACTGGTTTTCTTAGTTTTCTTTAGAAAACAAATCTAATTTTAAGACAATATACTCTAACCAATTTAGCCAACTTGATTTAACCTGGCTAGATTTAACCAGAAACAAACTACAACAACTTAAATCTAACATATCTGTATTTTCATGACTTGTAAATCAGCACAACTTGCTTAAATGTTGGCATTTGTTCTTGTTTTAAGGCCCATGGTCTGTCAGTGGCTAGTCTTTCATTGCAGTTTTAAGAAATCTAGCCAAGCAAAAAATGTGCTTACCCAATTGGCATATGTTTCTTTTTTTTTTCTTTCTCTTAATACAATTTTGTTATAATTAACAATATTTGGCGTCTTTCTAGTAGGGCTGTTTCTGCAGTGGAAATATCCATCTGTTTTGTGCAGCTTTTTGGCTGTTTGCAAAGCACCTTGTAATGATTTCAGCGTAAGATGTGCGCTTCGCAATTAAAAAGTAAAAACGTGACTTCTCTAAATGGAGAAGGATCTTCCCCAGCTACACACACACACACACACACACACACACACACACATACATCCAGTCCGACCTACCCCACTGACCTGTTTTCTGAACACAGCAGATGTACATGATGTTCCCTCTTTCTTTCTCTTCCACACACACACACACACACACACACAGATGAGGGGCTGACGAGCGGAGAGGTCTTGTGGGTGCTCATCACACACACTTGACAGAAGCAGTGCTCTCGGCGAGGAGGAGCTACATGATATATGAAGATGGCCACTTTGAGCCCCCTCACACACACACACACACACACACACACACACTCGCTGCTCATCAGCCCCCTGCCCTCCAACCAGCTCTCGAGACACTGACGGTGACATATATGGAACACATGCAGACTGAAGCCTCTTAAATATTCATGTCTCGTCTGTGCGCCTGTACATCGCCCTGTGCATCACACGCAGCGTGTGTGTGTGTGTGAGTTCATCTATACATTTTGCCAGACAGATGTCAGTCTGAAGTGGTGATTGTGTGCGTCGCAGCTGCACATCAGTACATGATTGTGTACTTACTGTGCAGCTGTGAATATCTACCGTTCCACTTTCCAACTGTCAGCTGTAGCAGGCGGATTACCAACACCACCGAGTCCAACCTGATCTCACGAACGCTGAATCTGAATCTATTATTCAACCTGTACGATTTGGTATAAAAGGCATATTGCAGTTATTGTGGGCAGTGTTGCGACTTGTGTCTCCTTACTTAGTTATTAAGGAAATGCAAAGATTACTGATCATTTTGGAATATCTATCTATCACCATATCAGATAATATCACGCTGGGTCATTAAATTGCAGCCTTTTGCAATTTTACAATTGCACAGACTGACATTGTGATTGCAATTAATTATGCAGCTCTAATTTAAACTGATGGAGACAGCAAAAACTAACAATTCACAGAAACAGAAAAAAGTGAAACGCTTCACAAGAACAAACCAGATGATTGAGGTATTCTTTAAGCAATCACCCAAGTCATTCTGGCAGGAGGTGGAGACTCGGCATCTCCTGGTTTTATAGATGTAGCAGTGCAGTGGAAAGAATAATCAATTAATTGCAGCCCTAAAAAAAAAAACAAGAAAAAAGCAACACGTTGTTCACAATTTGTCAAGATTCACTTGGCAAGATTTTTTAAAGCAAGTGTTAAAACCTACAGAAATCTTCAAATGTGTGCAGCTAGACTAAAAAGCGGAAAGAAAATATTTGATATAAACTACAATATGCCGTGTGCTTAAATTTAGCAAATACTCGTGCCATTGTCTTAAGGATAAGAACTTATATCTTAAAACCAGTGCAGTTACACTTAAAATAGGAACATCTGTGCAGATACAAGGTTTTAGGAATTATACATTATATATGTAGGAAAAAATGCTTATATTTACAAATAAGGCTACATATCATAAAACTAATGTGGCCAGACTTAAATCAAGCTCATGTGTCTCAATACAAAGATGATTTGATTATTTTCTCAATATGTTGGAGAATGCAGTTAAATATCAACTTAAGTTATATTTTATGAAGGCAGTTATGGCAAAAAAAACCTCTGAAAAGAGTGGGTTTTTATGAATATTTATCATATTCTGCCTTGATTTATGATATTTCATCTCATTTAGATTTCACTTTTTGCAGTGCATTAAAGGAATTGAACTTTTTCAGTCCTCCCGCTCACTTAAAATACAGCTTTTACACCAAAAATGTATATGGTCGTCCGTCTCTTTCGCCTCTATTAGAGAAAACACCACGTTGTTCTAAGAGTATCCTATAGGCCTGCAGTAATTTAACACATTACTGTGACTCATCGAGGCTGCAGCCAAACAGCCGGCAGCTTCAGATATGAATACCTCCGTGATAACTTCAACTCTTCTTAAAATGACCTTTAGGTCCGTCCGGGTCTTGACGAGACACCGTTTTTAATGGAAGCCCTATAGCCCTCGAGGTCCATCTCGACGCTCTAATGTATGGTCGAGTGTCTGGGCCTATTTGCCATTATAACACTTGAATCTAATCAGAGGATAGGCCACTTTGAGAGTGTTTGGAGAAACCACTTGTGCCCACAGGCAATCAACACCTCATCAGAGGCCCCCCTCTCATGTGGAGAGAACGGGACACGAGGCCCAGCAGTGAAGAGCACAATTTTACCTCCTTGTCTTTCCTCTCCATGCTTCTTTTTCTGCTCCCTTTTTTGTTGCAATATTCCTCTCTGTATAAGCGTGTCTCTCAGATGTTGCAAGACACACTTCGAATTTTATCCCAAAATAAGATGGTTTGAACTAAACAGGTGCAAGCAGTCATGCAGAATTTGAAGTTTATTCACTTTTTCCTCATTTTAACCATCATCGTTTCCTAATTCCATTTGTCATGAAGCCAAGGCGAGTTGCCTGAAGCTAAGTGATAAATCAGCAGTGTTAGAGGAGCTTCTTCAACAAAGAAAGTTACTGTAGAGATGTTAGTATATGGAAACACAAAACTGTGTGATGTTTTATCTGGTAAAAAGGGATAAAGATCCAAAGATAAGGGCTCCCAAGTGTAATGAATGTAGTCAACAAAGTACAGTGAACTTAAACACGAGCCTGTAGGCTGCAGCTACACCATGGCTATGTACGGACTGTTTTAGAATTGAAACATCTTTGTGCAATTGTGATGTGTTTTTATATATTTATATTTCATTTTATGGTTTTATTAGATTCTACTGCTGAGACCAAAGACAATTTCCCTGCCTCGCCTCGACAATAAAGTTTATTCTGTTCTATTCTAAAACTGCGTGAATTTACAGTTCCACAGAACATTTTGTTTTTCACTTAGTTTCTTGAAATGCATAATCCTCTTAAAATAAAACTGGCAGCAGAAAAGGCCGTTTGTACCTGCTGTTTTCCCACAGCATGAAATGTAAATTTACTGTTCAATCGAACATGGAATTGGACATTGTAACGCCACCCTGCGTGTCACGTGTGGACAGGTACGATACGGTGTGTGCTAGTTATGTTGCAGATGTTTTAAATCAGGTTCTTATGGGGAAAAAGTGATGCCTTTTACCTTTCAGTGTGAATAATGCAGTCTTAAAGTAATCCCTTTGGGTAATCTATTGATATTAATACCTATTAAATTGTAACTCTAACTAAATTACAGATATTTTTTATTCTGAATTCAAGGGCTGTGTTTTGGCAAGAATGTGGCAATATGACATGATACAGGGGTAATGATTCAATACAATCAAAGTGATATATTGCACACACACCACCATATGGATAAAAAACAGTGCAACACTTCCTCACACCTAAACACCATCATAGGTTGAAATTTGCGGACTCAAAATGCTGCTGACAGTGTTAAATAATCCTACAAAACTGTGGGATTTAGGCTGTGGCTAAGGTTTGGTTAAGTTTAGGCAGAAAGAAGAAAGTTACGTGACTGTTACAAACATAAACACAGCATTTACTGTTGGTCTGAAACGGGACACGAACTCATGGTCTTCTGCATGGAAGTCCGCAAAGTTTGTTGTCACTTTTCCTTTCTTCCTGCACTGCAAGACATAATCCCCTTACTTATCCACCCATGTTGTAGTCACGGTTCCCGTAACATCCAACATCACACCACTACTTTCTGTGCAATCTGAACCAAAAAACTGAACATTTACCTACATCTGAAAAAACTGTTCCACCATCAATCTTTGGCTGTAAACTATTAATTAAAACAAGAGCCATCAGAGGATGGCGTACTGCAAAATTGGAAAATGGTCCTTGCTACAGGTGTTAGCTTAGTTTCATTGACTTAGCCTATCGACAGCAGAGGAGTCGAGCAGTTTCAGAAAATTAGTCACAACAGCTGAAACAAACGATGGAAAACGGATGAACGACACACAGAATAGCAAAAAGCACCACTTCAACTCATAACTGAGAAATTGCAGCTGGTTTGATGGAAAAATATTGAAAACATTATACTCTGAATGGACGAAAAGGCAGTATTAAGAACCAATACAGTGTCAGAAAACATAATATTGCAATACTTGCGTATCTCAATCGAGTGCTTGTACCGGTACTAAATACTGCGTATTAGCAGCAAATGAAACGCTGCGACCTGGAATCACTTTTGGTTTGCATTTAAGTGGGATCACAACACAAGAAACTGTGTTTTCTATTTATTTTATTCAAACGAGATCGGAAGATAATTCTGCTCTGAAAACAAAAGTGATAGCAATTTAGCAAAACATAGCAGCTGCATCCAAGAGGTTGGAAGTACTGCCGGCAACCGAGGGCTCTCTCACTGGCCACATCACAGGCAGCGTGGCTATAAGAGGACTAAATGAAAGCAAGTGTTTCTGCAGAGACTGCTCCTCAGTTGTGGGATAAACACTTAACGGGAGCTCTACTGGGAGAAATACAGTACAGTTTGGGCCCAGACTTCAGATTCCCTTCAGTTGTGCAGTGGGAATTATCTATGCGTCCCCCATTGTCACCCAGCAGCAGCGGCACATATCTCCACCCCAGCACATTGATCTGCTTCTGAGACATAACAGAGAGAATGTATGATGTCTGTTCTCTGTGAATACTCTTCCACCTGTTTCCCCACGATTCCCGTCAAGAGAGACAGACCGAGAGAAAGCGGGGGAGAGGGTGAAAGAGGTAAGAGACAGAAGAAAGGAGACGTAATACACACAGACAGAGACACACTAATGATGTTGTCAGACAGCTTTCTAGTCTTTGAACACACTCCCAGTTGTGTTTGCGGCTGCGCCTCTGCGCGCACATGTGCGGACTAACACATCATTGTATTAGACAGGCACTCCATCACTGTCAAGTGGCAAATTTGGAGGGAGAGGCGGCTTCCTGCAGTTGCAACAAATCTCAAAAAGCCCTTTTGTGTCTGTCAGTCTAGGAGTCTTTCATTTTGACGGCAGAGAGAACCAACAACATCAGACTTAACAGCGTGCTTTTCATCTTGCCAGGGATAAAGGAAGACAAACAAACCAGTTATGTTCTCCTGCGTCTCTCCATCACACAGTCCAATTTTTTATAAGAGCCACAAGATACAATATTAGTGCTGGAGATATCTGCTATTTGGTTTAAGAGGGATTATCTGCCTGGATTTTGCATCAAAAGTAGCTTTTATTGGTCATCAGAATCATAATGTTGCATAAACAGTATGTTTCTGTAACACTTTCAGCTAGCGCTGCAGCTTAGCGAGGAGAACTTGATACCTACATGCACCCAGTAATGTTATTCATGGCCTCCCTGACTGACACATTAATCAAAAGCACAATCTACTCTTATCCGACATGATCGAGTGTGTGCACTTTGTGTCAAAAGCCCTGACTGGGTAATGTAGATTTTATAGTTTAATGGTTGCACTGAAGATGGGGACAAGTAAACATGAAATCAGTTATGATGATGGCAAACGGTGCAAAACACAATGAAAAGGTTGTGTCTGGTGAATGAGACAAAGAAAAATGCTTCTTACGGTACTTACAGTTTTTTCTTACTAGCTTTTCTACTACTAGAGATGATGCTTATCATGTTTGTTCTACTACCACTACAGCCATGTACTGTTTTCACTGTTGACGTTGAAGAATGTTGAAGTTTGTTCAATTTGCACATAGTGTTCAAGTTTTGACATTCGGGTATACAAATGTTTAAGATGTCAGGGTTCCCAAATGTCACAGTCAGTGCCATGATCTAAGGCTGAAATTTTAACAGTGTGGCCCTGTCAAGCTCAGGATTAACTATTAACAATATGAATGTGATTTGAGAAGTATTAATGTTGACTTCTGGTCCATTTGCAGATAGTTTTAAATTTGACATTTTAGTGTACAATTGTATTACATGTCAGGGTTCCCAAGTGTCACAGTCAATATCTCCACAATGTCATCATCTAGAAGGCTCAAATTTTAACAGTGTGGCTCTGTCCACCTCAGGATTAACCATGAACAAGATGAAGGTCAATGGATAAGTTTAACTTTGGCCTTTATTCAATTTGCACATAGTGTTAAGTTTGACATTGGGTATACAATTGTATTAGATGTCAGGGTTCCCAAGTGTCACAGTCAATATCTCCACAATGCCGTCATCTAGAAGGCTCAAATTTTGTGTTAAGCATATTTATTATCCTGGGTAATAATCATCCTTACTATAACTGTGTTTGTTTTACATTATGATTTTGCCCTGGACCGTGTTTAACCCAAACTACGATCATTTCCTAAACCCAGACAAGTAGCTTTGATCCCTAAAACTAACTACTAACTGTGGTCTAAGGGCATCTTCACACCTGAAAGTCTGAAACATTTAGTCCAGATATTTTTTACTTAAACACTGTCATTTTTTTGAGTGGACTAACACTTCCTGCTGTCATCATCTATGTGTGCTGCGTCTCTCCTTATAGACAGCCACACTGGGGGAGCTTTCACACCTGCAGATTTGGTTTGGCTCAAACTGCAAAGTCTGAAACTCTGGACCGAACATCGTCGGTGTGAAAGTACCACAAATCTAACCACGTAGGTTTGGTGCCAAAACTTGATTTAAAAATTACAAGAAAAAAGAAAACCCATTGCATATTTTATCTCGCGCAGACTTATTCTATATCTTTACACATTCTTCTGTGTTCAAACCCTTTTCTGTTTTCAGGAAGACAATATTGTTGAATTTCCAGCACAGAAAGGCATTCTTGTCTGACAACATGGCCACCTGACTTGTCGTGGTCAGCTGGTTGCAAAGCAAATGAGTGAATGTTCTTTTTATCAAAGAGAAACATACTTAGATGTAACAACCATTGTATTCACCAACATTTTGACTGTAAGTGTAATTTAATTACATATTTAATGACGTATTAAATGACACAATTCATGGCCAAAGCAAACACAGTTCTTGGTACCTTTTAACTATGTCAGTTATCTTAAATAACAGTGACAGAAAGTACATATAACCAACCACTGAACTGCACATATTGTCAATATAGAACCATTTTACTAGTGGTAGTTTAAACTGAATGAAAAGTGTATTTATTTAGCACATACCGCATGAAAGATTATGATAAGATCAAGAAGTATGACACACGGTCAACCATAGATAATTATTTTGGCTGATTAGAGGTTCTCGTGTCTACAGGGCAGACTGTGCATGACTGATATCTTCTGTTTGCTTTTTTTACACCTCTTCGGGCATGAAAATAGCACCTTTATCATTCTTAGCATGAGTGTGGTGACATTACAGTTGTGTCCAGCTCCAATCCAAGCAGAGGCGTAATCACTGAAAGAGGTCATTCTTCCTGATATTTAAGACTTTGCTGCCAGTTCCTCTTCACGTTGTGGCATATTTCTCAATTAATTAAAGGTTCAGTATGTAAGATTTATGCGTTATGCAAGTTTACTTTGGAGTCTGTGATGTGCTGGGAGAATGGCCAACGCCAAAGGGCAACAACCGTGGCTTCAAAGTTCAGACAATGTGGATGTATCTTAAAGTGTAAAACTGTGGTAGTTTAGAAATGGAGTTAGATAATGTTCACAAACAACTAGGGTGGCGAGGGACTGCACAGCATTTTTATCCTTTGTCCCATATATTAAGCCAATGTTCAACATTTTGATTTGAAGAGAATACATCAATTATAGCAGATTATAGTCAGGTTTACATCCCATCGTTTTGGCAAAAGAAAATGTGATTTGAGGCACTTTTCCATCCACTGCTGTTGTGAATAGTGGGAGTTGGTTCATTTTTACTGCCCATTTGAAACACTAATTAAGTTACCCAGCTTCTGTCTGACCTTTTATCCATGCACCCGCCTTTTCACCTCTCCCACACAATGGTTTGAAATTTCTTTTCAGTTTTCTGCATTTCCACTTTTTGTTTTATTCCCAATTGAAAATGTGCGTACAAACAGCTCAAGAGCATAAGAACTGTGAAACTTCAGTGTCCTTTTGTGATTACTGTTTTTACTTAGCATGGCAAGTGGTTAAATTGCATTCACATATTTTCAAAATTCTTTCCATACTTAAGTCCTCGCCATTGGTAACATGTCCCGCACAAACACACTCTTTGCCCCACATTTGGTTTGTTGCGATCTCGTCAATCGAATCACTGCTGCCCCTGCTGTTACACCTGCTCTGATAATGATTACTTTAGGCTAACACAGAGGTGGGACATTATGTAAAAATATGCTGCTAAGAAGTAAGAACAGAAGACGACGCCGCATTCTTAAATTCAGTAATGTGATGTATCAGAACCGTTAGCTAAGCAAATGTGTTGCTGACATGTTAGTGCAACAGAACAAAGGCAACAAAATGCCAAGATTGTGATGCAAATCTGCCATGTAATGTCTTTATAGATGAATTGTTTGACACCCACCACCACCATCATTTTTTTTTCATGCTAGCCATCCCCCATCTCTTCGTCCTCCTCATCCAACTTGAGAGACAATTCCTCTGTTCCTTAATGATGTCTGTGTGGGAGGGGCTTTTTTTTACAGCATCAAAGACAAGACACTCAAAGGCGAATATAAGAAATGACTTAATCATTGCACCAGCACACATTCTCGCCGTCTCTCACCCTCTCTCTCACTTTCCCTTTTACTGACACACACACACACACACACTTCTTCTCTGCTCCTGTGTAACTTTGCTAGAGGCGGCGGCTTGGCACCTTCTCGCTTTCTTTAGAACATTCTAGCACTAATCAGTGAAACCCTGTCCTCGCCCAACACACGAGGGGAGTGTGTGGGGCATGAATAAGGCACCAGGCTCAGAGCATCAGCCATGTTCTCTTTTTCTATCCATCACACCCCCCCCCCCACCCACACACACACACACACACACACACAACGTGTCATCTACCTGGTCAGGGTGCCTGGGTTGCCGTGGGAACCAGAGCG
>JAPQRN010000013.1:11513772-11528757 GCA_037367275.1 Coranthus polyacanthus
ATTCTTTCATTCAAACTTTTTCAGCTTCTGTGAATCAAGGCTTTCCCCATAATACCTGAAAAACTCAACACTAAAACTAATAAACTCAACTAAAGCTACGTTCCTTTTACTATGCACTTGTAAAACGAACTAAAACTGAATCAAAAAACCAAACTGAAAGACTCAAATTTCAAAAGTATAATACAGTGATTCTGAACTTTATGGTGATATTCCCCGTCTACTGTGTCTGTGTTTGTGTATTTCTCTTTCATGCTGTTGAAAGATGATATGGCATGAGATAGATACAGCAAGAAATTCCTTTGCAGAGAAAGACACTGGACACCACCAAAGAATGAGAGTACAAGATTTAATCCTGCATGCCTTAAAGACGACAGATTTCTGATTTACTGCGGCAGAGTATCTGAGGGCAGATTTGTCTTTTAAGACCCTCTTAAAATGTGTGTGTATTGCTCCTCACTTTATAAACCCACTGGAAATGGCCAGTGTCATCGCCCTGAATGGATCCAAACACAGTCTTTAGGAGTTTCACAAGGTCAGCAATGAAGTTGAGACACTTGTAGTTTTTACGAATAGACACGTCCAGCGCACTCAACTCGTGCACACTCACAACTTGCGTCCATAAATCCAAGCTTGGCGGCCTTGGTGCTGTAAAACCAGCAGTCGCTCTTTCTGTCTCTTTATCATTCCTTACAGAATCGTCACACACCTCAACACATTCGTCCTCCATCCTCTTCCCTTCCCTTTACCCCCCCCCCCCACTCCTTACCTTCAGCTTCATTCAGCCCACTCAGACCTTGGAAAAGCAGTGAGTGAATGCCGTCAGAATACTTGAAAAAACCATGAGGTACACTTGAATCTTCCCTTTACGCGTTGTCCCGCATGCCTTTGACAAACTCGCAAGATAAACGAGTGCACTTCTTCAACTTCTTTGAATATTTCGGCCTACATTTTGTGGAAGTAACTTTTTTGACAGAAAGACCGCCACACGTTTTTTAATTGCACAATGGCTTTAGAGAGGACATATTTCAAAAGCCTAGAGGTCACACTATTTCTTCAGCCCAGGGTGGGAAGTTAAACTCAAGCAGTGTCCCAGTTTCACATTACAAACTAATTCTATGCAGGTTTGAGGTCCAAAAACCCTCAGGAGCTTCAGCTATTGGACAATTCTGCACCTCATAATTTACGTTCAATTTTCAGTGCAGGTCAGGGTTGAAAATGGGAGCAAAGTGTGTCAGACTTCTTGCAGGAGACTGGATTTGTGTTATCCTTTTCACCAACTTAAGCTTCCAAACTAAGTGGTGGAAAAAAAAAACTCAAAAGTTAGGTTGTACCTAAAAAAAAATAGCACAGAGCAGCGATTATCTTCCTCTTCTTCTGTTGTCTTCTTTATCGAGATAGTTCCGTAAAACAGGAAGAATTTCAATTGTTTTTTTTCTTGTTGCTGGATCAAAATGGTTCAAAATGACCCAATAACCTTCAGGAGCTCTACTCAATTTTCAATGCAGGTCCAGGTTGTAAATAGGAGGCTGGAGTGTTAGATGTCCTTGAGGGAGATTGGATTGTATTATTCTTTATTAACTGTAACCGCAACTACTGTAAGTGGACTGGGAACTTAGATGAAACAGTAAAGGACATGTAATGCATATTTACTGGTCCATATGTTTATGTTCTGTACTAAAACGCCACCGTTTGATTCACACTCATAGACGGCTTGTAACACACCTTGGACTTTGCCACTGGTGATTTGTGGCGTCACTGATCAGTTTGTTATTTGATGTTATAAAAATATGTGACTGACAACTATAAAGACCAATCAAGTCAAGGAAACCATATAAAACGCCCCCTTCAAGCATTAACCTCCATACACGGGCATTTCAGAAAGCAAGAAGCAAAAATCTTGGTATTGGACATCGAAAACATAGCTTTTAAACAATCTCCCAGTAGAATTTCCACAAGTATTGCACTTCTTTCCTTTCATCATCACCTCAGCTCATCCTTCTTGCCCACACTTATGTATACGGTTTTATTTTTACAAGGACATATACAGCCAGGATGACATATTGCCAGCAATTGCCTGTTGCATCACGGTCTCCTTGCTGTTGTTGGCCAAAGTGGTAATGCTGTCAGATAAATATGGATTTAAGATGCCACTGTGAAGCATTGAACTTGCAACCTTGTTCAGCTACAGAAGACATTACCGGCTCCTTCAACACCTGCTCTGTCAGTGAAAGTGAAAAAGAACGAAAAACCGAGTGTACAATAGCTTGAAGGAGGAGTTTATCTATGTGTAGTACATGATATTTTCTTCACTTTAAGACTCTTGAGCTGTACTGCTGTCAACATGATGGATAATGTTTTAGGGCTAGGTCTCGCGGGAGTGATCTGTTGTCTGTAGCATCAACTGTGGAGAGCAGAGACGGAAAGAGAAAAGGGCGAATGAGAGAAACTGACAGAGGGCAGCCGACGGAGAGAGCAGAACCAGTCCTCATTACAGCCAAATCCTGCTGGGGGTTGACCAAACTGGGGCGATTTGAAGTTTAAAGTTTAAAGAATTTCCCTGTCTCTTTCGAGCACTATCTCTCTGTACTTTAATAACAAGGAAAAAGACGCAGTCACACTCTCACACGCACACACACACCTTTAGTTAAAACACTCCGCGCCCTATGTCTGGCCTATGGGAGCTCATTATCTTCCCAGACGAGTGGTGCCGCGCGTTGCGAGGCCGGTCTCCTGCCACCGTGTCATTTTGTGACGTCGGGTTCAAATATATGGGCTGCAGAAGACACTTGGGTGGGAGGGGACGGAGAGACATGGCGACAGTTGACACGCACAGGGCCCAGTTTTGGTCTTTAGGGCATCGCGCGGCGTGTGTTTTTTTGTAGAGGTAGTTTAGGTTTACTTGACACAGACATGGACCAGTTCTAAAGTGCCCAATATAGAAAAAACAACATTAACCTCGTGTGGTTTCATTTGCATTAATGCAGAGCTTCTGAGGTAATGCACGTGATCCCTTTCAAACTGAAACTTGATTTTGTTGTTTGCAGGAGTTTTTTGTACCTTAAAGAACTTCCTAAAATAATTTATTAGTGCTGAAAGAATGAAAATGCTTTGCTCTAAATGCGTAATGTCGGGCTTTTTATCATATCTGAGCTGTGGAAAATGGACGAGGTGTTCTTTTTGAAAATCTCATATTTTGGCCTTTTTGTTTGTGGAAGGTTCTGGCTCTGGCTCGGACTCAGATGAGGCCGGTCTCCGCTGAAGACAGCGGATCGTACCAGGAGGAGACAGGTTGTCAGAGTGGGTTCGTACCTACCGCCGATGATGTTGGGTCTGGGCCTTTCAGGTGCAACAGCCACTGCAGCTTTTATCTTGACGGGGAAAAAAAAAAAAAAACATCAACGGTTCTGTTCTTTTTGAGTCACGGGTACGTTTTGAGGCTGTGATGCCGCTCGAGGAGATGTAGAAAGTGCCTTTTTCTTTTTCTTTTTTTCTTCCCCATCAGCGAAGAGGCAAATCAGGGTCAGAGCTAATCAGAGGCAGAGAAGGGGCTGGTTTTCACAGAATGCAGATTGAAGGGGGGAAAAAAAATAACACTACAGACAAAGACACACAGAGACAAACCTGCTAAATGTCAGAGGCACCGGTGAGACAGATGTCAAAATATTTGGTTCACTCTGGAGCCTTGAATGACTTTTTATATTGCTGGATTGCGATTGTGGTTTGGTTTAAAGTTGCGATAGATATTACCTATTAACATCCAGGAGGTCACCGGGCTTAGGGTTAAGGTGTTTAAACTGATGGTTGTGTTTTAGCCACATGTTCAACACAGATACTAGAAGATGTTCCCTTTGAAATGAAGTCTAAGACATGCGCTTTGGCTTCACACTTCTTTTGTTAGAAGTCTAATCCTTGAAAAGAGAGGACGCTAAAAGTATAGAAATGCAGCTCGGTGTACAAACGAGCCGGTAAATATAGAATATGGTATATAAAGGCTGATAGTGCAGCAGGTTCTGTTTTTTTTTTTCAACCTTTATGTCAAAAAGAGGCACTTGGAGTGCACAGCCAGATCAAACCCGGATCGATTTTCCTGAGAATCTGTAATGTAAATGACAGGTAAAGCTGCTATCTCAGGAGCTGCAGTGAGCGTCAATGCAGTGACCCTGGATAGAGGTTAGCGGGTCATCCACTCACCGCTGCACAGATGATCTACGTACCAGCTCGCAGAAATAGGTCGATGGCATAAACTAAATCCAATAGGAATATTGCTTTTTATTGATTTTTTATCCACCTTGGGATAATACACATATTTCAGGGAATGGATGTGTGAGTGTGTGTGTGTGTGTGTGTGCGCGCGCGCGTGTGTGCGTGCGCATACATAAACACGCGATGGTTAACACCGCCGATGATTGGTCGTTACAGCATGTGTTGACTAATGCCTTCATCATGGCCGCGAATGGAAACGTAACTCTTCTCAGACGTATAGGAGACATAATACAGTATAAGACTATAACTTAGAGCGAGTATGTTATTATTGGTTTGCAGAGGCTCGCTCGCTCGGCCCGGCCGCTGAGCAGGGAGGCGGAGGACAATTATTTGTTAAATGCCACTACGACCGTACAGGGGTCCTAATTGGATTTCCTCTCCTGCTCAAGACACCCCCCTGTACTTTTTATGGGAATGACCTCTGAGTCGGTCACATGCACACACTCCCTCACACACACATACTAATTCAGGTGCACGCGCACAAATTCATTACCACTTTCTATACGTTCTAAATTGTTTTCTTTTCTTTTACTTTCTGTTTGATACAGAAATTAACTGGTGGTCCGGTCTGTCAACTTTACTTTGCATATTTATAAAGGTTATAAGAAATAAAGCCAATTATTCTTTTTCACATCTTCCTTTGCTGCACCACAGAACTGCCTCTTGGGTTAAGGTCGTCCTATAGATGAAAACGATGCTGTCTGTGAATGCACTTAATTTGGTTCTGTCACAAATCTTTCTTCTGGAGCAGAAAAAAAGTATTTATAGGGTCAGTGTGTAAGATGTAGGGCGCATATAAATGCCGAAATGGAATATAATGTTCATAATTATGTTTTCATTAGTGTATAATCACCTGAAAATAAGAACAGATGTTTTTCCATTACCTTAGAATGTGCTTATTACAGCGTTTCAGCATTAACTCAGGACAGACTTCTTCTTCTTCTTCTTCTTCTTCTTCTTTTTCCCATTTTATGGCATTAATATTTTTGTTCCATTGTAAACATTTGGTCCAACTAGTTTTGCTTTCACACTGCAAGTTTGAAAGTGGAGTAATACATCCTACTTCTTCATGTGTTGCGTCTTCCTTTACATTGATGGTTGAGCATGTTGTTAATTCTTTTGTATCCTGTTCTTGTTTTGTTTTTTGCAATGGTAGCCTTGCTTAACTTCCTGTGTTTGGTCAAAAAAAACGGAACCATCCACAAAGTATTTTCACGCTGTATATGAACCTAACCATGGTTTAGTTGGATCCGGACCGACCAAAGACCAGGAGGAGGTTTCACACCTGCAAATTTGAACCAAACTGGAACGTCTGGACCAAAACAAGGTGCATTACTGTCACCTATTATATACTGGAGTGTGTTTTTGGCGGTCACCATTTGGGAGACTGAGGTGAGAGACATTCAGTTGGTCACAATCTGCAACTCACAAAAACGCGCCACTAAACAACATTACACAGCGAACATTTTTATTCATTTTACGCTTTTAATCATTTCTTACATGGCAGCCATTCTAAAATGATTTTACATATTATTTTATATGTCACATATGCAGCTGTATGTGAGTAAATATCTGCCGCATGCTAGAGACTTATACCCCTTTCAAACTGGACAAAAGACACACCCACATCTGGCTTTTGTCTTCCTTGCGAAGGAGCACAATCGGCATTCATTCCCGGGTAATTCACTCATGGGTATTTATCGGCTCCACTTGTGATGGAAAGCCCTTTTTACGCTGCAGTGCTATGATACAGCCATCGGCCTCAAATGACACCCATCTCTATTCATTTGAAAAAGGGACTAAAGTAAATGACATAAAGTTGTAACTACTGTGTTTTTTTCCCCTCACTGGCCTCCGTGATGCTTTCAAGGGTTCCTCCATTCACGTCACTGAACGTGGTACACCAAAACAAAGAACTAAAGACATAGGCAACCTTGTCTCTTAGCAGTGTGACAGGAGTCATCTATAGTTTCAGGATGTTTTACATTTTTGTGTCTGGAATGGTGCCGTGTTCTGTTTGGCGTAAAACGGATCCGCTTCAGTTGTTTACCTTTTATATATGTATGAAGTTTTATGGATTAATAACATTAGTATTGGACTGAAGTAGCTGAAAATGAGACCATGAACACAACACTATAGGCGTGTGTGTCACTGCTCAAGCTGTGCGCAGTGTGTGTGCATAACGCTGCACAGCGGACGCACGCTCTATGTTTACAAGCTGGAAAAACAGATGCTGATGCTATTTCATCCTTTTGTTGTTTTTTTTTTTTCTCCGACGTGTTACAGCGTTATCCGTGCGACTTGGACCAGCACAGCCTCGTGCACCGCGCCACGGTTTGTGCGCGCACTTCTGTATTCCCGGCCTCATTTGCCTTTAAACACATAGCATGCGTGAAAGTTCCCGAGGCTGGTGAAAAGGAAAATACACGGAAAATGCAATCTTTGCTCATTCTCGTCCGCGCACGAATAGGAGACCCACAACTTACAAAGAAACGCACGGAAAATACATAAATACAATCATTATCCTCATCTCAAGGAAGCATACTGCTGACTTTAGTTTATTTATGCCGCTCCGTCTCATCATTCTGGAAACAAACCTGTCCGCCTGTTTACAGATGGCAGAGCTCAGAATTATCCTCATCCACACCCACGCACACTGGCTTCACACATACCTTTTTTTTTCTTTTTTTTTTACCCCCCCTGTTTCATACGTTTTCCGCTCGTACTTTAATAACGGCTCCTGCATGCAGGCTTTAAGAAAGACTCCCACACACTGGAATGTATATATGTTTACCATATGTTTGTATTATAGAAAGGAAGCTGTTTTCGTGAAGATGGAATTTATGTTACAGATGCTGGATGCACCAAATCCTCAAGACATGTAAAAAAAAAAAAAAAAAAAAAAAAAAAAGCCCAGGTGTGGTACATTTGGTTAGTTTTCCTAATTAGAGCTAATTAATGCTAACGAGCCTATCAACAAAGAATCATGTGTGTCGGCAGTGTTTAATTACCGTATGAATGAATAAAGTGAAGCGTTAACATGAAGTCAGCATATTGTTGACTGTTTGTATTTGGCCAACATAGATCCAGCAAATGTGTTCATTTACATACGTGATAAGAAAATTGCCTGGCGTGTCCATTAGCATGTAAATGGATTCATTCACCATCAAGCCCCATTGAAGCAACAATCAAACCTCTCAGACTGCGGAAGAAATAAGCTCTTTGCACGCGCTCGGCGCAACTTTTCAAATGATCCCAACGCTGCGTTTTGTGCTGCAGATTTCCACTGCAAATTTGAGGCAGAAAAAAAAAACAAAAAAATGAAACGCTGCAGAGAATGATATCATCTCCGCGCACTGCACAAGAAGCTCCGCTACAAAGAAGCCAGACATTCTTAAATATAACCAAGCTGTCTGGTGTGAAGCAAAAAGAATCTGCCAGTGGAGTAAAGACATTTTGCCTGGTTAGATTTTTTTTAAAAAGTGGAATAAAAGTCAAGTCACTGAAAGACCATAATGGGTCTTGAAACGAGAAAACAAATGCCAAAATGTCAGTAAGTCATCTTTAATTCGAGCAAAATAATCTGCCAATGGGGTTTCTTGGCTCGATTTCTTAAAACAAGAACTAAAAAGAAGGAAAAAAACAGCCAACAATTAGGAAAGTTGTGCTTACTATTAGCAACTAAACGCAGTTATTTAAGATAGATCTTGAATTAATACGTTGTGTAAATGGTTTCACTCTTATTCCTCTGTTGGGTTATTATTGCAAACCAGTGTTTTAGTTTGTTACTGGTTGAATCTACCTGAATATATATATATATATAGTTTTCTTTTAAGGAAAAAAAAAATCAGACTAATTCCCAGAAAGGAGGCTTTTTTACTTTATTCATATCCCTTCTATTTAGTGCATGGCGTGTGCAGTCATCATATAGTCAACATACTCCAAAAACAGCCCCGCTAGAAAGAAGCCAAATGTTCCTGATTAAAACCGAAGCGACAAGAACCGCGAGTACAATCAGACGTGTCCGCTGTCCTTGCATCATTAACTGTTCATGCATTGACGGTTTTTAGTTTATTTCATTAGTGATCTTGACCTTTGACCTTTGACTACCAAAATCCATTCAGTTTATCCTCGAGTCTAAGCGAACATTTGCGTCTAATTTGAAGAATTTCTATCAAGGTGTTGCTGAGATGTATTTTAAGCGGTGTGGGGGTCGACCTGTCGGAGGACTGGTCTACCAGGGGGTGTCGGGGGGTGTGGACGCCTCGAAAAAAACAAGTGCCAATAGGGTAAGCAAGATTTCAGCATAAAAGTCAAACCACTGAAAGGCCTTAATGGACCTTAAAAATAGAAACAAATGAAGGAAGATGTTCTTCATACATGCAATGAAAACGAGAGGGATCTCATATTCTTCAAGCATTGTTTTTTGTTTGTTACTGGTTAAATCTCATTGGAATATCTCATTAAGACAGTGTTAGATATATTTTCTTAAAATGAGATTACTTTTCTAAATTATTTTTGCTTTTTGAAAAAGAAAAGACTCATTTCCTTCTTGAAACTCCTTTTTTTGCAGGATACAAAGAATCATCTCCACAAGGAAATAAACTGGATCCTTTTTTTTTTCCCACCTCAAATGATTATTCCCTCAACCTTTTTTTTTCTTTCTTTTTTTTTTCTCTTTTCTCCCTGTAAAACGCAGAATGTCACATTTAATATTCACAACAAGCTTCTTAGCGATCCCCCAGAGGTCCCCGGTGCCAGATGACGAGCAGGCTGTCAGGGGTCACCCGACAACCCGGTCGTTCTCCAAACACCCGCCAGTCCTCTGCGGAAGTGACCCAATAACTGTGCCAGGGCCTCGCGCTCCGCCGTCCCCGTCCCCGTTCGACGGTCACAGATCGTGATCTCGCCCCCGCTGCCGTCGAGGATTAGAGCCCCCTCCCCCCCCCTTCTCATCTCCTGCCTCAAGGAATCCTCACGTCCTCTTCTTCTTCTTCTTCTTCTTCTTCTCTTCAGATCCGCTCAACAGTTTTACGAGTCGGAGCTTTATGAGCTTCATCTACTTATGTTTTCCTCTTCTGTTTTTCTTTCTTTTCTTTTTTTTTTTGTCTTTCTAACAGACGTTTCTGCAGACAGCTTTCTCAGCTCATTTCCATCGGATGCCCTACGGGGAATTGCCGAGCGTAAAGTTGTGCCTATCCTTTGCTGCCGCTCAACTTCTGCGCCCATAAAGCAAAATAAAAATGTGCTTTAGTGATTTGTCAACTTCTGTCCTTGGGGAGATATAATGCGGAGATGGGCTATCCTTGAGATCTATTGTTTGGAGACGCTGCCGGAGCCATCTTTCAAAACTCTGTGTGTGTGTGTGTGTGTGTGTGTGTGTGTGTGTGGTCCACACGTGTACTTTTTGTTGGTTTTGTTTGTGCGATGTGATCTATTCGGTTGTTACCATTCATGTGTGAGGTGCAGACAACTGATCCGTATGTTTTTCAGCAGCAGCAACATATTATATGGTGACTATCAGCAGCCACAAAACCCTGTCTTCTCGCCTCGTTCTGAAACAACAAGCCACTCCGCAGAATAACATGTTGACTTTCTACACGGATACGAATAATATCCGCATTTTTGTTACAGTGTTTTAGCAACTTATGGCTCTTTTCAACCGTAACAGAAGGTATGCTCATGTGTATATTTAACGTTTTTTATGGTTAGATTTAGGGAAAGATACTAGGCTTTGGTTTAATACAGTAAAAAAGCTTTCAAATTTGTGATGAACTTCTCCAGGTGCTCCAGGTGCACAGTATCCAGATGAAAGATGCAAGATCTAACTCCATCCTAACCCAAATCAAAGTGCTTTTGCCTAAACCTGAAAACCACTTGTATTCACTGTACTTAAGTAGAGTTTCCAGGTATCTGTACTTTGCTTGAGTATTTATATTTCAGACAACTTTCTCCTTTTAGTTCCTACAATTCGACACAAATACCTGCACTCTCTCCTCCTTGCATTTTCTGCACCTTCTTACTTTAAAGCGTTTGAGGAGATTTATTGATTACTTTTATTTTGCACCGTTGTGCACTTTCCATACAACATGACAAGACAAAAATGAAAAAAAAGGAGGCACAATGTTTCAAGTTTCAGTGTTTCAGAGTCTTCTTTTAAACAGGTGTCTGTACTTCCGCTTGAGTTAAGACTCAAAACTTACGCAGGTCCTGGATTTTGTAAATCCATCCACTCCACCTACCTCCTGCTGATTGATCAAAAAGTACCAGATCATTTGATGACGAATCATGTTGATATTACAAGTATCCAGGGTTCGTAGTCTCGTACAGTGGCAACTTTTTTGACAAATTCTGTCACGATTGCACATAATCTGCCTTCCACAAATGTACAATGGTAACATTTTTTTTCTGCCTACTGTGTTGAAAACAACCCCTCCCCTCCTGCACACCACTTCATATCTTTTGTTATTCAGACATGACATCCTTTTTTGTTCTTGTCTTCCTTCTTAACTCTCTCTCAACACGCATCCGGATGAAAGGCGGCCCCTAAACCGGTCCCTCTGACCTCCTGTTATCTTCAATCCATCCCCGCTTCCCTGCCCCACCTTCCTCTTTTTCCCTTCATTCACACCCAGTCCGCTCAGACAGACCGCCACGTGCTGCTCCCTGTCCCTCACCACTCCGACGGGTGGCAACAATAGAGACAGGCAGAGCCAAAATGGCAGCCCCCCGCCCCCGTCTGGCCCGTCCCCGGGGGCCAGTCGCATATCGGCCCAGCCAATCTTAATGCACGTCTTCCGCAACAAATTGGCCAGTTTACTTAAGAGTCTGCTGTGGCCCATGAATATTTGATGCAGCGAGGGCTGTGGAGTGGTGGGATACAATGACAGGGTCTTATCTTATTTAGCCAGACAGAGGGGGTCGGTTCCTGGCCCGACCCAGAACACTCCAGCGCTCTCCTGAGAGCCTGAAGAGCCCAATCCAGTAGAAGTAGACACTACCAAAACATTATTTTTTTTCATTTGTCCACACCTTTGAAGTGTAAAAAGCCCAGGTCTTGAAATGGTACCAGTAGCTGCTGTTGGATGGAAACCAAATTGAGAGCAGCATGCCGTGTTTTATTTTCCTGTGATTGGCATTTGGGAAATCATACAATGGGTTTTTAACAGGTTTAAGGGACCCGAGAGTGATATAAAACACCGCCGCGCTTTCTCGGTTCACTAAATAAAAATGTAAATTTCAATCCGAAAAACAAAAAGACGGCATCATCACAATAAGGACGGACTGCTGTTCTGGGAGCAGCATGGAGCTCATGTTACATCGTCTGTGGAGAAGCTGTGTTGGGAAGGCTAGTTTTTTAATAAGTTACAGATTAGTTACCCCGTTAAAATGTAATGAGTAATGTTTCAAGTACTTCATCAAAGAAATGTAACCTACTACTGTATATTTAGTTACTTTTGGATTTCAACACTGATACTTTCAAACTTTTGTAAGTTTTTTTTAAAATTTGAAATGAAATATTTTAACCTTTTAACATCTACTCTTTGCATGGAACTAGAAATATAAGGCCAAAATGCACGTACTAGTCTTCATTTAGATTCTGTGTTTAACATGTGGCTGAAACACAACGCAATACTACGTCACTTTAAACATGACTCAAATGTAACCCTGACCAAACAAGACACATTTTTATACCCGGGCTTAGACGGCGTGCCTAATCACAGTCTTTAGGTAAACACAAATAAATCACGTGACGTGTCCTGTCGGGACCAGCGTCCCTGAACGCACCTCGGTCCGTAATTCTCCTCTCTCCTGAACACAAACTCACGTCTTCCTCCATGTGTAGCTGTTGTTTTGCTTTTGTCTGCTGTTCAGAATGATGACTATGACACAGCTCGAAGTGTTGGAGTGAATTCACCATGTCAGATGTTTTTAAGAGCAAGTGTTTGGAATATGTAACAGGATGCTTTCTGATATGCACGTCTGTTCGAATTAACATTGGAGCGTTTCGGTTTTAAAGCACGGCCAAATTGCAAGTACGCAGAGCTCAAACAACAAACTCTGACTGCACTAAAGGAAAACTATAACCATGGCTTCAAGCCAAGTCTGCATTCAGGTCACCTCCATGCTGAGTGATGAAGTATCAATAGGGCAGGGCACCGTTCACACTTTCTGGCACTGGTTCCTGAATGACTCTTTTTTTATTTACAGAAAATTCTGAGGTCACATACAGACGCTGATATACACACAGGTTGATCGGGCTTCATTGATTTGACTGGCGGACGAGAGGCGGGGCAAATTCAAACGAGACAGCCAATCAAAAACAACACTCCAAATCTGAGCGCGTACCTGCAAAATGAGGGACGTTTGTACCCTGTTAAAAATGTTGAATTTCGAAGGACCATATTTATAGGATCTGTCTTTTTACATCAGGAGCTCGTCTAAGGTCGCTACAGTTTGCGTCATGGACCGCGGTGAACGCGTGACTTCACTTTAGAAGAGGAAATGACAACGAGGCAAAGTGCGATGCATGTGTGAAGCTAATTATCTGTAAGTCATCTGCATGTTTTGACGGTTAAACTGACTTGTTTCTTTGCTGACAGTGCGTGAGGTGCTGCAGGGACACAGCGAGGATTGATTGCGGATGGGGGGGTTCTCGCCGACGGATAAAAACCAAAAAAAAGCTCAAATCAGTTGCAAAATGTACATTAATGTACCTAATACACACATAAAGTCGATGGAAAACACTCTCATCGAACACTTAAAAGAAAAATAAGATATCATCATAAACACCTGACCACTTTTTTTTTAATCATAACCAGAATCAATAAAATTCTAACTATACCGAACAACACTTCTTATTATATTGAATTACTTTTAGAACATGTTTTAAATTATGCGATGAAGCTTCTACATTCGCTTTAGTTTTTAAGATTTTTCTTTTTTTGTGATCGCCAACATTTTGATCAGTAACTCTAGTTTAATTATATTTTCTTCAGTAACTGTAACTGCATTTGTTCTGTAATCGATTTACGTAACTCTGACACCATCC
Organism: Coranthus polyacanthus; assembly: GCA_037367275.1. Lineage (NCBI taxonomy): Eukaryota > Metazoa > Chordata > Actinopteri > Kurtiformes > Apogonidae > Coranthus > Coranthus polyacanthus. Next base: position 11,527,088 of record JAPQRN010000013.1, read on the forward strand.
TACCCTTGGCGGTGTTGACACTGTTCTGAAATCAGCCAAAAGAAGACATTCCTACACAGCAAAAACATGAAGAATGAATGGTATATTGTACATATAAGCAGAGCATATATTTGGATGTAACCCCTTTGTAATCACTGCAACTAGTAACTAACTGTTCAGTGTGTCATTTTGAATGATATCTAGTGGTGAAATAGTAGATTGCAACGGTCTGCCCTCACCTTACCCTGACGTACGGTGGTTGCTAAAAAGTTTCTCGTTAGAACCAGTGTTTGTTTTGTCTGTTCTGGCCGTTTTAACTGCTCTGGGGATATAAACTCTGGTCCACACTCAGACACAGTAGGCGACAGTAACGCACCTTAACGCCGGATGCCACCCGTTATTACATGGAAAAAAGGAGCAGAGGCGCAACATGGCGGGAAAACGAAAAAACAAGGATTCACTTTTCAGGTGATTATTCACGAATGATAACATAATCTTACGCACGGGACATGTGTAACTCCCCAGCGCCGGTGAGAAGACGCCAGTGGTGAAGAAATCTGAGCTGAAATGATCGTTTATTTCTTTGTGATAACATTTTCACAACAAGGCAGGAATGGCAGGGAGAGGAAACAAAGTAAGGATAGTTTTCCCCAGTCATCCTTCCCCCTCCTCCTTCCTTCTCCCTCTCTGTGCCTGGTCTCTGTCCCTCTGGGCTCAGGGGTAGCTGTGTGATTTAAAAAAGGCCTCTCATATTGCCTTGGCTGTGATGGCTAGTAATACTGTAGCCACCAAATCAATGGAGCCTGTCCTAGATTTCGCTGCGGTCTCAACTCTCTCTCTATAAAGGGATCTGGAGGGCACTCTATATTTTTATTACCTGCAGAGAGAAATGGAGAGGCCGGGACCTGGATCTCATTTCACCCACACACACACTCATGGATGTACACATGCTCAGATCAGAGGCTTTGGTGCATGCAAACATGGAAACTGTTCCGCAAGCATGAACATATGAAGAAAAACACACACAATCGGGCATTTAAGCGCGGCCTAACGCACATACACGAACTGTCCTCCTACTGGACCCGAGACCTCCGGTGGTTCGAAAAAAGGGGGGACCCCAGCAGAGACTGTCTCTCTTCATTAGTAACCGAACACACACACATAGGAGCATGATGCAAATGCCACAGTGGGTTACGCTGACTACTCTGCTGACTGTGCACATTGGGAGGCTGCAGCAGGAAAAAGGTTGCATCCAGAGCGAGGGAGGGAAGGAAGAGACGACAGAAATGAGATGTGCTGCATGTTGTGTGGAGGCATGATGAGAAGCATTAGAAAACTTAGCGGTGAGCCCTTTCCCTCATCTTCAGCAGCAGCCGTGTCTTTCCCTTAATGAAATACTGCACTAAAAATCTCTCTTTTTTTAAGCATGAATCCTTACTGCCTGACAGCTCGAAAGCTAATCTTGAGAAGTTGTAGAATTTTAAAGGAGGAAAGAAGTTTGGATTCCTGAGAGTGATTCCAAAGGTGACCCAGAGTAAAAAAAGTGTCCATGAAAACTGCCGCATTCACTTTTTGCAGTTGAGGATATAGTAACTGTGTTCCAATAATTACCAGGACGTTATTAAATATTCTAATTTCTGTTCAGGTAAAAGGCTGTCATTTAGAGAGCGCGTCTTCATGCCTGAACAACA
>JAPQRN010000013.1:11528857-11542620 GCA_037367275.1 Coranthus polyacanthus
GACGTTATTAAATATTCTAATTTCTGTTCAGGTAAAAGGCTGTCATTTAGAGAGCGCGTCTTCATGCCTGAACAACAAAAACTATATACAGGATATGAATGGAATTTGTAGTCACAAAATACCATTCATAACGTTAAAGAAATACAAACAGAACTGTTGCATTTGGGTTGTGACAGTGCAATGGTTTAGGTTCAGTTCAGGCACAAAAACAACTTGGTTAGAGTTAAGTAAAATGGTGCAGAGTAAGAGCTAAAATAAGAAAGACAAAAGGAAACAATAAACAAAAACAGCACATGAACAGAGTTTATTGTTCTGCCATATCCGTCCGCAACCACCTCCTTCTAAGGACTGTCCATATTCAATAACGTCAGCTGGCCTACGAAATCCTGCACTTATTATACGTCCACAAGAGTTAGGTTTACACATGATTACAGCCTGAGGGCTAGATTAATTGGATGAAATTGCGCAAAGATGACCGTCACTGTCGTTGTTGTCAAACTCACCCAAACTTCTTTTGCCAGTTTTCTGAAAGTTCTTTCAGAACTTGCGATTGATTTGGATGGAAACGCACCTTTTGCCGTCAAACTCACGCATTCCGCACTGCTGGAAACTGGCAACAAGAAGGACTCATGGTGAAGACGAGGACACAGTCCAAAGCGACGTTTCATTCCACCAAGAAAGATGACAAGAGCTCTAGTTGTAAGGGCTGTAAAATGATCATTTCAAGTCCAGTCATGACTGCACAAATCTTGTCACCGAAGGCGTTCTTTAAAATGTACTGTTCCTTTAAGTGTCTCACAAAAAACCTGCAGACTGAACTGATAAATGGCCTCATCACTCACACATTAGCAGCCTATGCAAAACAAATGCAAACTCGTCAGCGAATGCACCTCACCCCGTTGACATCGACGGGTTAAAGGCGAACGGCGCTCGTCTCCCACCACTGTGAGCCCCACGCGCCCCCACGCGCCCCCATCCGCCCGCCCGACTTTCCAACCAGCCAGCCATCCAGCCAACCTTCGTCAGCAGCTAATTAAATCTAGCGCTATTCATTTGGCCCTAATGTGCTTTTAATTGGATTACAGGGCCGGTCATGGGGAGGGTTCAGAGAGGGGTGAGAAGGACGACAGAGTGCAGGGGCGCGAGGTGAGGGGACGAGGGAGGAGACGCTGTTTGACATGAGCGCGAGCGAGGTAACCTTATTATTCTGGCCGAGCAGTGGGAGGAGGAGGGGGGGGTCGGAGGAGGAAGGAGAAGGCTTTTCTAACGATGTGATGAGTGTTTGTGTTTTTGCAGTCAGCAGGATTTAGGTTTTTTCGAGAAGGGCAGAGAATGAGGGGTGGCGTGGAGAGAAGAGACGAGGCTTTGATGTGGTGATAAGAAAGTTACAGTATGTTGGTATGCTTTGGCATTTGTGAGTAAAATAATCCTGGAAAGAAAGACAGCATCCAGTGATAACCGGAGAGGGAAGAAAAGATCAGAGGAGCGGGAGGAGTGACGAGAATACGGATGGTGGAAAGAGGAACTGCGATTTTGGAGCGGTGAGAAATACAGGAGTTGTTTATTGTCAGAAGTAGAAGTCCTAAGGGTTTGGGAGATGCAGCAAAGCAGGAGCTAAAGTGTAGAGCTTTTAATAGTCTGGCTTTTGAACTCTTTCAGAGAAAGGAAGAAGAAAGATGTCCTTTCACCGTGATTCATTTCACTTTTTTTGGAATTTAACAGGCCTTGCTTTTAAACACTTGACCGCTCTCTTGGTATTCAAGTCACCACGTCCAACAAGATTAAAAGGGGGGATTTTCAAAGGAAGAGGTCAATGTTTAATTTTTAGTTGAATTGATAAATAAATTACAGTCGGATCGATTGGGTTTTAATCTGCGGCTGGACTTGACAGGCAGCCAAGCCTCGCTCTCCCTTCTCCCGCCCACCGTTTGCAGCCAACGTCGGCTGCCTGATTATGAATGAAACTTGTGTCCAGCAGGTTGACCCCCTCATCTCCACGGCCCAACCCACTTGGAGAACGATCTCGGCCAAGTTGGAGTTTTAACACACACACACACACAAAATGACACAAGGGTAGATTTCTCACAGACAAAAACATCCAACAAGCCCGAACGCCTGAACAACACCATAAAGTAGGTCACTTTCCACTCACTCCCGCAACGTTTGCGGACACAAAATACAGCTGATAGCAGTAAAAAAATACAACACAATTCTCGCATTTAAGCTGTGACAAAGCCATGACTAAGGTTTGGTTAGGTTTAGGCACAAGAACGACATGGTTACGGTTAGGAAAAGGGTTACATGACAACAACAAAAATAACACAGCCCTTACTTTTGGTTTTAAAATGAACACTGGTCTCTCGTGTGTCCATAAAGTTCATAAAGTTCGTTATTCCACCATATCTGTCCTCAACTGACTCCTTCTAAGATTGGTCCTACTTAACAACATCAGCTTTTTCTTCGGGCTATGTGATGTTGCAAGCAAGGCAATCTTATTTTAAGAAAACTGTGCCCTTAACGCTATTTCCTGTGTCAGTTTACATTGTTAACAGTGGAACAGTCCAACGGGTTAAAACAGATTGCAACACTACTATCAAGTGGTTGGAGGTTTAAACTCGACACGAAATGTTGCCACGACTTTTTGTATGTGCATTGTCAATTAAAAGGTCATATAGTGCTTTTGAAATCGATACAGTGTCACAAAACACAATATCACAATACTGAATGTGTCGATATATGTCAATATTTTCTCACACCTTCTTACATGACAGGTTGCTTTAGGCTATTTCCCAGCTCAGAAGGCCTTGGTCCTCGCTTCAAAAACGACTTTTGGTGACTTTTTACAGCTGTCTTTGTCAATCTGGTGAGAAGATGATTTAGATAAAACAATGCAGGTAAAGGTCCAGTGTTTAAGATGTAGGATTTGGGAGGATCTAACTGCAGAAATGAAATATGATATTCTTAATTATGTGTTCATTCGTGTATAATCAAGCAAAAATAAGAATCGTCGTTTTCGCACCTTCCCACTGTACACTCCAGTGACGACAGAGACTTTCAAATCTTATTTTTGGCATTCAGAAGATTCAACACGTATAAAACCTTTTTTTTTTTTTTTTTTGCAGGCACCACAGTGGGAGGGTGAAGTGGGTATTCAATTTGTTGCAATCTGCAACTTCACCACTAGATGTCACTAAATATTACTGCTACTGAAACTTTAAATGCACTTTTAAATTAGCCTACATCTTGCTACTTGTCTGATACAGTGATATGTCAAAAAAAATGTCTCTTGATGTTGTTTTCCTTGAAGGTTGTGTTACTCCGTTTGCATATCAAACATGTGGCACTGGTGATACGTCTGATTCTGTCATCTGACTTGACATTCCTAACCTGTCGCCAACTGGAGGCCTATTTTAGTCCAGTCTTAACGTCGACAGACTCTGTTAGAACAACAGCACAAACTCGTTGCTTGCTCATGCTCTGGTTGCCGCCTTAGGGCTGTATTTTGCTTATTATGTGCTAAAGCTAAAGTAAATTTGGGTATTATTTTATGTCTTATGTTATTAAGCTGCAGAAAAACTACTATAAAGAATTGCCATGAAAAAAAGTTTGGGAATTACTGCTGTATAAGCAGGTAATTGGTTTGCAGCTATTAAATTCATGCCTCAATTAATCAACTCAGTTATGATTTATTGATATTTAAAAGATATTAACAGTGTAATTAATTTTTTCGTGCCTAAGTAAGTATGGTCTCAGCCCCCCAATGGTTTTTGTAAGTTAGAAGCTCCTGTGTGTTCCTCTGCAGGTTTGTCTTACCTCCCAGAGCCCACAGCCTCCCATTGTTTTCAAAAAATCCATTAACAGCCAGCGTTTTCATTTTTTTCTATTACTGCTCACTGTAACATACTTCTTCTGGCTGCAATGAAGTGTCAAAACAAAAACTTAAGGCGAAGCGGCAGGCAAATTTAGGTGGAGAGGTGCATTGATTTCTTTACTTTTGGTTCTGGTAGAATGGAACTACTTTCAATACGAATGAAATGATTGTGACGTTATAGAACTACAAAACTGTGTTTGGTCAAATTAAAAGGGTCATCATCCATCAAGTGATGAATTGTGTTTGCCAGTGCAGCAGTTTTAATGCACTTTTCAACAATGGGAGAGTGTGACCTCTGGGACGGAAGGCAAACCTGCAGCACAGTTAACAGTAGTGGTAGTATTATTATAGGTATTAAAGGGCATCGCTACCAATTTGAGATGTGAAAACATTCTGTCTTCGTTTGAGCATCCATCCTATTACTACCCATAGTCACATATCTGGCTGTCATATCCCAAACCGTCACCTGTTGACAAATGACAAGATGGAGGAGGCTGGATTACAGTTAAAAGTCAGTATCTTTTTCTTTGTTTTTTAAATCCATGGCCCTTCCTTAACCAAAACTGTAGCTGTGTAGTTTGAAAGACTAGTGAGAAAAGTCAGACAATATTTCAGTTGTGCCTGAAACCCATTAACAGGGTTTCCATATGACTGTCAAGGGAATTTGAAACGTTTCAAAAAAGAAACAAAAGAAAATGTGAACTGGGCATGCTTCCATCAACTGGAGCGAATAAAGGATGTGTAGTGTCATCAGAAGTTGCAAGTATAGGCTGTTACGCTTTGCTGTAATAATCAGTAGAAGAAGAAGAGGACACTACTACCAGCTATAGAAACTTTTTGCAAAATTGAGTTAGTTTTGCGGTTTCTGTCAACCTTTTTTAAAGTGATACTTCAAAATACACATAAAAAGATGTTGATGGAAACATGGCTATTGCTGTTCCTGACCTAACGCCGTAATTCTGTAAATTGTGTAGAGGCAAAACTATTTGAGAACGTCACAGTTCGCCTTGTCTAATCTCCCGTGGCAGGTTTTAGAACACATTTATCTATGTTTTCACAGTATTTTTGGCCTGTAGCTCACCTGCTACCACATAGTGCGGCCTTATTACCAGCTATTCTCCTGGTGACGTTCTGTCTCAGTAGTTTGTGTTTTCTCTGCTTATTAGAGGTGACACCAGCTCCTCTTGACAATGGAACTACTTTTGGAATCCACAGGAGAAATTCTTGACCCTGTTTTCACCATTTCATCAATGCCAGAAATGCAGCTGTAGTAGTTCACTATCAGTATCTTCAATCATATATTAAGTTGCTACAAATTATATTCAGCTACAAAAAGCCTAAAAGTACGAACAGAAGTACATAGCGCTGTTGCTGTGGAAACTCTTAACCGTCTCATTTAAAGAAGATTCAGTCATTCTTTAGTTTAATCTCCAGTCTATCTTCCACTGACTAAGCTCTTGTTCTGTCTGATGACAGTGGCAGTGGGGATGAAGGATCTCCTGTGATGTTAAAGTCCTGCATCGTAGAGAGCATCGTAGCTGCTTCTCTGGTTGGTTAGAATGTGGTGAAGAGGATGATCTGAATTGACCAAGATGTCCTCCAACTTATTCAGTGTGGATCTCTCCACCACAGTCCCCAGTGAGTCCAGCTTCTCTCCAAACACTGAGCCAGCTTTTTCCAGCCGTCTTGCGTCCTTGCGTTTGATGCTGCCTCCCTAGAAGATGTCTACCCCATGAACGTTGACTGGCTGAAGAGGGGGATTAGACTTTTGAAAGTCCACTGCCACTTCTTTGTTCTTGGAGGTGTTCAGTAATATTTCAGATCCTATTTATCACGCCATGTACAGTATGTGAGTTATTTCTGTCTACTCTGTTCCCTATTTATAGATTTAAATGTCATGGGGTTAAAGACGGTTCTATTTTAAACAGGTTGTTTTTTGTTAGAGACCAGTAGCACACGGAACTATACCACTGAATTAGCTCCAGTGTTAACATAGCTACGGTATGATAATCTCATGGGTGCGGACCTTAGTGGCCCTGTTTGCCTGCTGACACAAACAAGGTGACACTTTGCTCGCCTTGGTTTAAGACCCTGCCTCTAAAGCACATCCCAACCAGATGATGTCAAAATCAATATGGCAATGTCATCAGGCCTTCTCCAGGAGTAATGATGGTCCCTCAACCAGGTCTGAAGTCATGCACATGCACACACTTAAACACCCCCCGCACCCCCCCACCTCTTCATCATATCATCAAGCCCATCAGCAGGCTTAATGGGGAAGGAATCAATACATCTCAGGGGTCGAGGTGAGCGAGGCGAGTACACCGGCGGCTCGTGACACCCGTACTAATGGCGCGAGTCAACGCCGCTCCACCCGTCACTGTCATAGTAACTGTCCCGAATGAGCCACCCATTGTCCTTATCATCGCCGTCTACATCCTTGTCTAAGCCACTCACTGTCACCACGGGTTACCAGTGTGTCGGATGATAACAGGGCGAAGGTCAATCCCTCTTGATACTGCTTAGTCTTTGGTAGAGTACGGGAAACAACACTACTTCTGAAATCCAAATGAGATCTTGGCATCTTAGTCTCTTAACATCCAGGAGTAAGGTCAGGTTTATAATTGAGCTGTATTTGAGCTGATGTACTTTAGGTTGTGTTTTAGTCCCAGTTTAAACACAGAAACCAGAAGATGGTCCCTTTTAAGTGAAGTCTTGGCCTTACACCTCTATTAACTCTAATTCTAAATGAAAGTTCATGGATCTTAGGGTTAGGGTTCCATGAAAAAGGTGGATGTTAAAATGTTAAAATAGGTAGATTCTTGGATTCAGTAGGAAAGGGGCATGCCCAGTTGGCTTGTTGGCTGGAGTGCAGGTTTATGTTTAGTCTGTCCCCTCGCCCTAACCCCTCATTACAGCCAGTTTATCATGCCAGGAAGAGAGTGGCAAAAACAAATTAGTCCACGGGAGGGGAAAATAGCCGGGGATATCGATTTCGCCTTTTCATGCCAGAGTGGAGCACAGAAAATATTGGGCTATAAAAGGGAAACAAGGATATAAAGCCATTACGGTGCGCACTTAATTGATCCCACTTCCCATAACAAATTAATTGAGCGGAAAATGGCAGATGGCTTTGATGAATGTCATAAAAAAGGCTTGTCAGCAAGCCCAGTGTGTGCGACCCTCTTGCTTACTCGCTGTATCACATGAGAAGAGCTGCGGAGGAAGGAGAGCGCCGTGCGTTTCTTCAAGTATTTACATCCCAGTGATCCCGATGTTAATCATGTTGACTTATTGACATCATTGTCTAATTGTCTTCTTTTTTTTTTTCTTTTTTTTTTGTTCTTTCCGTCATTGTCTTGTTTCTCTTCCCTCCGCAGTGCTCGGCTGCAGTCGGTGTCCAGGTGCATGTTTGTTTGCTTGTGTGTGTTTTGGGTGTATGTTTATACTGACAGGCTGCTGCCCCAGTGGCAGAACAAATGCTAATTTAATCAATTGGCTATAAATCCTACTGGCCGCTGACTCATGCGTCTTCTGCCCTGGGGACTCCAACAAAAACCCTGCCAGTGCAGTTTGTTCAGCATCCACAGCCGCACACACACTCATATACAAGCATCCATCTTCCATACTCATCTTTTCCCTCTTCCATCACTGCAACATCTGAATTATTAGAGAACAGCCAGTGAGTACAAACCCACATGCAGATGTTGACGTACTGAGATAATTGCTATTTTTCCTTCAGCTAAAAATCTGCAGGCAGCTAAAGAGTTGCTATTGATCCATGTTTGCAGTCATAAACACACACACACACACACTCACACAGGCATCCATCTCACAGTTAACTCTCCTGCTACCCATCTTAACCAAAGAATTATTTATTGAGACTAGATTCCTGCTCACTGTTGGCCTCTCTTCTGCACATACACACACACGCACGATGCTGCCATACCTGCAGTTTCATGACATCCAAATCTGCTAAAGCTGCTGAGACAGCGTCTTCAGGGGGGGCTGCGAGACTGGTTGGTGGGCACAGTGGGGAGATAGAGTGACAGAGAGACAGAAAAACAGGAATGCAGAGAGCTGCAGAGTGACAGAGAGAGACGAAAAAATGCCAGAAAGAGCAACAGAGCGATAAAGAAAAGTCAGAAAAAAGATAGGAAAAAAAAAAGGGTGACAAGTGAGAGAGAGAGAGGGGGAAGAGGGGGAAGGAGAGAGGAGCTGCTGTCTGCTAGCAGCGATGGCGGGTTGGTACCCACAGGCTCTGTTCAGAATTCTGCCGGGCCTCTGTGGCCCCCGTGTTCCCCATCAATCTCAGCCCGCTCTGGCAGCCACCAGCGGCTGCATCTTAATCTGCTGGGGCTGGACGTGAGGACGGACAGGTCGCCTGGGCCGCGCAGTAAATAACCCTTCTCCTGACTGTCCCCTTCTATTCCCCTATGTATACACAGGCATGAAAACACACACCAAACTCCGGCTGCTCTCTCTGCACAATTTTGCGCGCGTCTTCTGACTCTAGGATGACAGTCCAGTGAGTAATACGTAAAGTTTATATGAAGACGGTGTAGAAAGTCCGATTTTTGAGTTGATTTTGTTTTTTTTTCATGTCACACCAAACAAGATGTAATATGTACTAATATGTGTAATACTGTCTAAAGGTGAGGAATAAGCTCTATTTAGACCAAAGATTCACAACGAGACAAGTTGAAGCTTGCAACCATTTGCAATGCCTAGTTGAAAAGCTGCCAGTTTAAACCAGTGCAACTAGATGATGTTTCCAGTAGCAATGACTCGAACCGGTTAGAGTTGTTTGTAGCTGGATCCAATTTGAACTGTAACACTAAGCTACTTGCTACAGTCACATTTCTAGTATTGATAAAACAGCAAAAATGCTGTATAAAACTTATGAGGTAGAGATTTCGGAACTGACTATGGATGCTTTACACAGAGTTTGAATGCTGTGAATTCGAGACAGGAGATCTACCCTCTTTTGTCAGTTCGTCCCATCTGGAGCAGTTTGGTTGTTTAGACGAGGAGGTGAAATTGACAGTGAAAATACTAACTACTGCGACAGAAACAGCTGATGACAGGTGACAGGTGAGCCGTTTGCAACTGGCCTGACCAGCTGACTTCACTTTGAGCTGACTGGCTGCTGAAGCAGGTGATGTGTCTTTATGCTTTATGTTCTAAAACCAGCCCCTGGCGACCTGACAAGTTGAAACCCAAAACACGCCGCCGCCAGCTGCACCTATTATGTTCCATGTGCCACCCAGTGCGTGTTGGCGCTCATCGATGCACTTTATGCCACTGTTCTATTTCGAGCGTCACCTCTTCCTTGTTGCTGTCTGTTGTATGTATAACAATGGATGAGGAGAAATATCCCAAGCTATGCAACCCACTATCTTAGCGTTACAAAAAGATGTTGCCTGGTGGAGAATGCCTCTTCACAGGACAAATTGTCTTTAGGTAGCAGGTAGTGGGTGTTCTACATCTGTGGCTTAAATTTCATGGTTTTCTATAAAAATCTGAACATTTTCTCATTTTCAAGCCACCTTTGATTCGCAGTTTGCGGAATTAAAATGTGCAGTTTAATGCTGTGGGGCTGTTTTCACACTAATCTGCTGAACGGGGAAAAGTTTCTCTGTGCTGACCTTAAGCTCGATATCAAAGCCTGCACCTTCAAGCATGATTTGTGACAATTAATTGCAAAAATTTGCATTGACTTTTAACCTTCAGGGCAGACAGTTGAGAATCAAGAGCCTTCTTGTGTCCAGCAGGTAAAGTTTTGAAACCATTCTTTGTAGAGATCCTGGGTTCTTTATTGGAAAGAAAAAAAACGGAAGAATTTTTATTCAGGCGATGTTTCTTTGGAAGAAACACGTTACCGTTCAAAGCAGAGTAGTTTAATATATCACACAATACATGAAAGGAATGTTAAGAAAAAATATTACCCTATATCTGTACAAAGACTGGATAACGAGAGATTTTATTTGGGTCAAATTCAAAAAAACAACAAGAAGCATATTTTAAAAGACAGATATCAGATAGAGATTCATGTCATAATAGTGATAATAATAGTGATAACTTTTAAATGAACCTCACAAACATTGTTGTTTCAAAGAAATTCAATTCATTTTTACTGAAAGAATCAATGGACTGAAAAAGATTGATCATTTCTGTCAAAAATCTTCATGTTTGGACACAGGCTATTTTAAATTTAAATGTCTGTGGCCTGCAATGCCCATGGGTACCATGTGCTCTTTTTTTTTTTTTTTTTTTTGGAAGGAGGGTGTGGGGAGGTTTGTAAAGGTATCTGTCATATCTTTCAGTTTTTATGTGTATTTCTCTCACATTCACAAACACACACAAACCCGCACAAAGCCGGCATCATCCTTACAAGCGACGGCGGTGACAGCTGCAAAGATCTGACACAAAAGATGTGCTATCTGAGAGGCACGGGGGAGGCAAGGTGAGAGAGAGACTCGGCGGATTAGAGGGCGACTATCTCGCTCGCCCAGGGCCCTCTGAAATCCAGGAGGCAGCCGGCACGAGTCAGCGGGCTCAGAGGCTCTAAGGCCACCACCCCTCCCACAACAAGCCTCGGCCGCTCCTCAGCGGGGATCAGCTGAATTTACAACCTCGCTCCGCTAACCCCCCCCCTCGCTCCTCTTCTGCATTCGTAAGACCTTGATGGGTCAAAGGTCACCATATCCTCCCCATCCGCCAAGTCCGCTTGCTCCAATGGCTTCAAGGCAGAGCGCGCCTGTGCTCCCGCTGGGACGCCAGTAGCCATGGCAACCTTTGAACTCGGCAGCAAGAGGAGGTGAGGGATGAGAGCAGGGTTTGTAAGGTTTGCAACGCTGCTCTGCCTTCGTGAATGACAGCTTCCCAGGGTCTTTATATATCTCTTTCCTTCACACACACGTAATTACAAATATCCACGGTTATACAGGTGAAAACATAAATAATACACAATGCCAAACGAAGCCTCACGTACCATGTTGACACAAACGTGCACGCTTGCCTTCTCTGTTTGACAGATGACCTTACGCTCTGTGTCACTGAGCTGCAGCGGCCGCCTCTGTTGGGACTAATAGTGTCCAGAATGACATGTTATGACGGGAAAGAGACACACAAACTCTCACAACGCACACGCACAGCAGACGGCCAGAGCCATCATGTGTGTAGTCTAGTGCTTGCCCTCCAACCCAGTCGCCAGGATAAAGTGTTGCAGTTGTACGTTTATGTAACCGAGGTAGATTTTGAACCAAAAATGTTTCATATCCACAATTTTCAATATGTGTTTAGTCTTTGGCCTTCATTGTGTGTGTGTATTTAAAGGTTCAATATGTAAGATTTACACATGCTTACATGAAGTTTCTGTTTCTGTTTTTGTGAGTCTGTTTTGTACTGATGGCTGGTCGTCGGTTGACAACGTTTCTAAGCTAACGGTAGCTAGTGTTGTACACTATGGGAGTGAGCAGAAAGACTTTTGCCAACAAAAAAAAAAACAACCTAAAAACTTACAGGAGTCAGGATGCAAACTGTACTCTCTGCTGATTTTGTCAATCTTCCATCCACCTGAACAACCTCCTGCTTATTAAGGTAAAAGCAAAAAAGTAACAGATCCTTCGGTGACAAATTACATTGATATTACATGTATCCGTGTGTAGTTTTGTATTTTATCTCCTGGTGCTTTGAAAAAAGAGAGAGAGTGAGTTATCATTTAAGAAAGAAAACATCATGCTGTTCTTTACTGAATCTGTAAAAATGACTTTTGTTATCTCCCTCTCACCACAGAACCCTAATTAAAGAATTTAAAGATTCTAGTATCGTTCTGCGCTTCTGCTTCCTTCGCAGGAAAAGATGGCATTCGAGTTGCTTTGACAAGCACAGCGGAGCGCGAGAAGCTCTTGTCTTACCTGTGTGAAGCCAAACTAAACAATATCAAAAAAACAAAAAAAAACCCACCAGAGACTTTCTTCAAACTCCTGCCAATCAAAAAAAAGAAAATTACAGATGCTGCAATGGCCCAAATAAAATAAAAACAAGTAGCAAGATGGTGCTTAAAAGGAGAAACTAAAATTGGCAGCCCTCCTATGTTCATTGTCTCAGTGTGTGTTTTCGGGTGGAAAGAGATGTTTGGATTTTTGTAACAACCTGTTATTTCCAAAGCTCTGGTAGGTTTATTTGCTATTTATTGCATAAGAAACCATGTCTAGACTGTTAAAATGATGTAGTATGAAAGCATATGATAATGATTGCTTTTTAATGTCGGGGCACAGCTTTAGTCATAAAGTTATATTAAAGGAAGGTTTTAATGTGTCCCAGCTTCACTGAACTAATTAAATTAAGTTTCTAATTAAACCTCATGACTATGTAAGCAGTTTTCTCAATATATAATATTTGAGTGTTTAAACCTTCCCCAAACCCCTCTTTGTGTAGTTTTAATAAACTATTCGTGATGGTGTTTTTAATACGTGATGTTAATTTTGGTCTCATTGGTTTGTTTTTGATAAAAATGAGAATAGGAATTACATTAACATGCATAAATCATGTCTAGTTTTTGGTCTAATTCTGATTAAGTCGGTATTCCTATACGTTGCTATACGTTGGATATTGTTTCAAAGTTTGCCACTGGAGCATGCGTCTCTACTAAAAATTGTTGTCCTCGTTGGTTTGCGTCCGATGCACAGAGATGACTGTAAACAGGCAAGAGGCTGTGTGTCGCAAAAAGCATTAAAAATTGGTGCCATAGCGTGTCAGGGTGCATTACTGTCACCTACTATGTCTGAATGTGGACCAGAGTTAATTTCCCTTTAACTAAAAAAAACCCACAAGGCACATCAAAAACACTGGCTCTAACAACGGCCTTTAACATTTTGTAGCGGCCACCGTTGGTTGTAATCTGCAACTTCACCACTAGATGGCACTAGATTACACACTGAAAAATATGTGTTTTGCTAATAAGGGGAAATGAAAACAAAGAGGCAGCCCATCTCCTTTCCGAAATGCATTTATTTGGTTATTTATAACATATTCAACATTTTTTCAGTAGTACATGCATGAAATGAAGCGGTGGCTATTTTACCTATTCAAAGAGACATAAGGGGATGCCGAAATATTTTCAGGAACATTAATTAATTTCACAAAGGTTTTCTTCTGTTTTTGAAGGAGGTCATTTTCTGCACAAATTTTTTATGACCATAGTTCTGAAAATATCTATCTCGTTTCGTTACCTTGAGCAAACTGAATTTTTAATATAGGCCAATAACATATTTAAATGTAGCCTATATATGTGTTACTTGAAAAGCCTCCCTTTTTAAAGAGTACTACATAGAGGATGGTCAGATGCAAGAGGCAGGGGGGGAGGGGAGCGCCTGGAAAAAAAAAAAAACCTTGCAGGAGGAAAGGATATGGAGGGAGGGAGGAGCTGACACCTTGACGGATTGATTGAGATCGCCCAATACACGGTGTTGCCTACAGCCTAGATTAGCAAGAGGTCTGGGTCAGCACAATCTCTGTGTGTTAGATAACTTTGGTGCCTCGCAGCAGCAGCGGCTTGATACTGCACCTCGGCGCCACAATATTTTACTGGGTATCTCTGAAACTCCCATCTTCAGATTTGAGCACCTCGTTCGTTTGTGTGTGTGTGTGTGTGTGAGTGTGTGTGTGAGTGTGTGTGTGCATGATAGAGAGAGGGAGAGAGACAGAGAGAGAGAGAGAGAGAGAGACTGTGGGGGCCCGGTATCCATGGCAACCCCAGCCAGGTGCACTGGTTCATATGCAATTCAGGTAATTCAACGTACAATGAAAAGCATGCATATAAGGTCAGTTGTATTCAAATGCACCCTCCTTTTACATGTGATGTTACTGTTGCTGATGAATTGCCCTA
>JAPQRN010000013.1:11546953-11568366 GCA_037367275.1 Coranthus polyacanthus
TTTTTCTTTCACTTTATAGTTATCGATCCCTCCTTCATATCTGTAAAAGTTTTTGCCAAGTATTTCCTTATTTGTAATATGTCAAATGAAAGTGTGTACATGATGGACAGTGTGACTAGACCACGTGTTATGGAAGAGTTGTCCTTTAGGGCACATGTGAGTTGTTCTCGGTTTGCATGGTCTGTTACCAGATTGAGCCATAGGTTTATTGATAATTCTGATCTCGTACACCTTTCCCATGACCTCTGACCAAAACCTCCCGACAGGTCAGAGCGGATGGACGTGCTTATCTATTGCAGCAGACTGTCCATGAAGACTATATGGTACATTTTGTGAGGGGCGATGTGTCCTCTGACCTTGGATTTTTTCAGTTGCACACAAAATACATATATACAATACAATACAATACAATATTTTTAACAGCCAACATAGGGGAGGATGAGTTGATCAGATGGTTGTAATCTGCAACTTCACCACCAGGTGTCACTACATATCACAGAGTTAGGAGTGAGAAAAGATTGAGTTATTTGCTTTCCGCCAGACAGTTGGAGTGGTATTTATGTTGTTTTAATCAACACTGATGACAAATTCAGTACAAATGAAGCAAAAGGAAAACAAAGGAAGGCATTAGTGCATTTTACATTTGCTATTTTGTTAGAGATAGAGCGCAATCTGCCAAGTAGTCATTCAGCTGGTTATGACTGGCTTGTCACTGAGCGCTGTCTTCCTCCTGTTTGAAGGATACATGGTGGTGCTGCCCAGCATCTTAATAGGCTGAAGACGAGCGGGAAAAAAAAGACTACTGATTCCACACAGACGCTATCATTAGGCGACATGACTACTAGATGAATTAAGAATGTCAGTATCATTAGCCGTTTGAGCCTCAACTCCTAGTGATGTCTTCCTTGTAGATGTAATTTTGCATGTTGTTTCTTACTTTATCCACATTTTAATACTCTTTGATTCTCAAATGACTTTGTATTCTCTGTGTAATCTCTATAAACTTTCGTTTGCTGCTTGATACCATGTCTCTAAAACAGACGCATCTGTCCCTGGCTGCTTTTGTGTTTGCGCATGCGCACATCAGTTCTAGGCTGATTTTCGCTGTCGTCGTCTCCCTCGTCCTCCTCTCCGTGTTGTTGTTCTCGGTGACGCGACGGAGGTGTAGCCTGACGCGGTCTCTTACGTGTCGGTCTGAATAAAAGTGGAGCTCCGTAGACCCGGGAGTGACGAAGCGAGTCTGTGTTGGTAAGAGGATACGCATCCGATGTTTGCTAAACAGATAGATGGCTGCCCAGAGAAGTTATTTGCGCATAATATCAGCACAAAGCCAACAAAGAGATCATGGCGGCGGTGTTGCAGAGGCTCACAAAATGAGTCAGTCTCTGCAAGGCTTGCTGGCTCTCAACACAACCGAGACATAGGTATTAATATGGGAGTGGGCTTGGATTATTTTCTTTTAATAATTAGCGCTGGGATATGTTCTAAAAGCAATTTGACATGTACAGATAACTTACGTTAACTTGGTGCTACTTAAACTAAATTTTGACCAACTGACTCTTCAGTGAAAGTGGGGTGCCCTAGTTGCAAAAAACTGGCATACAATGCTTTGCAGACATTTCCCTCCATACAGGCTCACAGCTAGTTTAACGTTACCAAACGTCACAAGACAATGCAATATTATTTGGACTACAGTTGAATTAAAAACTGCTAACCGGTGTCATAAATTGCTGCAAAAGGAAAAACAAGTAGATATATTATAAATGTTGGTTAACTGTCAGCTAACATTCAGTGCATTCCTATTAGCTTGTTAGCATGCTAACAGAAGCAATGAAACACACTCTGAGCTACATGCTAACTCGAACTACTTAGCATGGTAAGGAGTTAGCTTTTAGCCTTCGGCGTTTATGGGAAGTGCAGGCTAATGTGTATTAGAATATTTGAAATAGTCACCTATGGTCGAAATTCTTTGATTATCACTGTTGCGTTTGGGTTTTACATTTTTTCGCTTACGGTCTTTCGTCTGTTGTGTGTTTAAAGAGGCTCATAGTAGAGGTTTTAAAATGAATTATATGCTAGCATGTTTAGGCTAAGCCACACCCTCCCGTAGGACATCAACAAACACTCCTGAAAAGACACAACCTCCAGGATGTCTGCTGTACTCTTTAACAATTTTAAGTTGCCAGGTAAATTAAGCATGCTAATGCAGGTATGTCTAAGCAGTGAATTACTTTTTGCAGATTTTAAATGACCATGGAGGCTGGTGCAGAAACTCAGCAAAGTGGTGAAACAGCTGTTTCTGAATCTGAGGCCCATCAGATCACCCTGGCACAGGTAAACCTTTACAACACTGACAATGGACAAGCTACACCACACATCAGCCAGATAATAAAGCTCAGAGACTTCTTTCATAAGTACCCTGTAAACATTAATTTACATTTACAGCTTTACCTTACTTTACCTTACCTCAGTTGTCCTGTAAATGGTATTATTTCTGAGAGCTGTAACTTTGCTCACTAGTACTGTGTGATTGTGTTTGGCATGGTTGCAGGCGTCCATAGCTGCAGGCCAGGTTTCGTCGAGCAGCCCTACAGTGACCCTGGTGCAGTTACCCAATGGACAGACAGTCCAAGTCCATGGGGTGATCCAAGCTGCTCAGCCCTCTGTCATCCAGCCCCCACAAGTACAGACAGTACAGGTACAAGAGCTTAGAATTATCACCTTTGGAAAAGCACTGTTTCCACATCGTTTGTAATGAAACAAATCTTCATTTATAAAAATTTGTCTAGGTATAAAGAGCTTAGGTTAATGGTACAATTTTGTTCCCTTGCAGATTTCGACGGTTGCTGAGAGTGAGGATTCTCAGGAGTCTGTAGACAGTGTGACAGATTCTCAGAAGAGGAGAGAGATCCTTTCCAGACGACCTTCTTACAGGTCTGTGCAACATCTTATCATTTATCAATCTTTTTTAGAATGTGTTGACAGACATGGTACTCCTGTCTTGTACAAAGATAGACGACTCTTTTTTTATCTTTTGCTCTCTTTTACTCAATTGCGCAATAAAAAGACTGTTGCGCAATTGCACATTTGGTTGGTTGAGAGGAGCTATATTAAATGTGCTGCAGAAGGTAAATGTGGAGAGGAAATGCCGTCCCACCCTGTGACACATCTTGATTATTCTCATTTGCAGGAAGATTCTCAATGACTTATCATCAGATGCTCCGGCAGTCCCTCGAATTGAGGAAGAGAAATCAGAAGATGACTCAGCCCCCGCCATCACCACAGTCACCATGCCCACTCCCATATATCAGACTAGCAGCGGCCAGTACAGTAAGTTTTCTTCAAGTAGAATTTTTTTTGTCTGAGGTGAATTGTTTTAACATCAATTTTATGCAGTTGTTCCTCATTTTGCATCAGTTGGTCAGAGTCCTTTTTCCTGTCTGAATTACCCCATTCTGTGTCTTGTTCACAAGTGTTGTCCAAATGACAACAAATATTGCCATAAAGAGTGTGACTTTTAACACGACAGACTAAATGATAAGGCATAGTATGATCGCAAAATGTATATCGTCATATTGCACACAGCGATATCTTCGAGTTAATTTAAAATTGAAAAATGAATGAAATGTCATCAGCTGAATTTGGAGGACATTACTGATTGTACCACACAATGCTGTATCTTTCTGCAGTTGCTATTACCCAGGGTGGGGCCATCCAGTTGGCCAATAATGGCACAGACGGAGTGCAGGGTCTGCAAACGCTAACAATGGCCAACGCAGCCGCAGCTCAGCCCGGCACCACCATCCTGCAGTACGCCCAGACCAGTGACGGCCAGCAGATCCTAGTGCCGAGCAACCAGGTGGTCGTACAAGGTGAGGTGACAGAAGATGATACCACTTTGTGCTTGTGGTTTGGATGCTTGGCGTGTCCTTGATTAAAATAGTTGTTTGCTCTCTTTACACCTAGCGGCCTCTGGAGATGTCCAGGCATATCAAATCCGCACAGCTCCCACCAGCACCATCACTCCCGGGGTTGTCATGGCAACCTCACCTGCACTGGGCACAGCAGGTGCCACTGAAGAGGTCACACGCAAAAGGGAGGTGCGCCTTATGAAAAACAGGTATGTCTGTTACCATGGTGACTCTGTACTTGATATTGTAATTATTATGATTATTTTGGTTCTCAGTCGCTTGTGCTTGTGTTCTTGATCTATGTGGTGTTGCAGCACTTTTCTCCAGTTGCTGGACAGTGCCAGTGTGTGTGTATCACTTTAACAGTACTTACTGGAAGATCACAGTCATATCTATGGAAACCTGAAAGCTATTATGTGACATTTCAGCATTAAAATATCTAAAAATGTAGGCCTGTCCTACAAACTGTTCAAAAAAAGTTAACGGCCACTTTTTGCTACACAGATACTTTCATGAAAATACTGGTTGCAACTATTTGATTGTGTATCTTCATCTTTCATCAGTTGAGCACATGTCACACATGACCACATCCTAACCTCAGAGCTACCAATGGCCGTTAGCATTTTTTGAATAGTTTATTTTGTTGACTTATTTATTTATATCAAATGTTTCCAACAATGCTCAAATTAAGAGAAACTTGTAATTTTTCTCAATCTAACAACCTGTTTGATTTGATCACCTGTCACCCTTTACGAACATTAATGTTGAACGTTACCTGTGGTGCTTTCATTACAATCAGATAGTAATGTTTATGTCCTTGGCCAGTTATTTAGAGAGCAGCGTGTTGAGTAACCAGTACATAAAGCCAATATCATGTTTTTTTTCTGATCATCTGATAAACTACAACAATTTAACTGTTGTAACAAATGAGATACAAAAGTGTTTAACAGTATTAACGCTAACATATTTCCACAGCAGCCACACTGACAAGACTATCTGCAACAGTCTGTGCTGCTTGCACTGAAATTCACTGCATTCATTTTGTGTTTACCAGCCTCATGAACTAATCGGCAGCTGATGCCATAAAAGTAATGGTCCAATGCTAATAATCTCAAAAAGGCAATGATTTTGATTAATCATTCTACCACTTTCTAAAACTTTGATACATTACATCGTCTTTAAATAAGGCTGGGTATGGATCCAAAATTTTTCAGTACTGATACCATGGCTTCAATACTGATGCCTTTTTCCCATTTTAACAAAAAAAATGTGTGGGAACCCTGATAAAAGCTGTTAATGTGAGCTGCATGCACTGATGCTACTTCTTAATTGAAGCAAATGTGTCACTTTTCTTTTTACCAATGATGTGTTCTGTGCATTGCACAGGGAGGCAGCTCGAGAGTGTCGCCGGAAGAAGAAGGAGTACGTCAAGTGTCTGGAAAACCGCGTGGCTGTACTGGAGAACCAGAACAAAACCCTTATCGAGGAACTCAAAGCCCTCAAAGACTTGTACTGCCACAAATCGGAGTAGAAACGTCACCAAATGCCTGCGAAGGGCTTGACAGGTGCCTGTCTGTCCCCATGTACAGAGACTCAGCACAGAGCCATGCATCTGGATGCCACTCCCTCTTTTCTACTCAATTGCTTTCTTTTTAAAAAAAAAAAAAACTGCAGAAAATCTGTAAAATGACTCACCAGGAAAAGGAAAAAAAAAAAACCCTTTCTGCTCCCCGTTCAATTTGGAATTCTGTTCCCATCAGTTTCCCTCCAAGAAAGGGTGAGGCGATGCTTCAGATGGACGTGGAGGAGAGTTCTTCGACCATACAGGGTCCTTGAGGTGAACAGGACGGACGGAAAAGGCCATCAAAGGGAAGCATTCCACTCACTGGTGCCTGGAAAAACCGGGCAGCATCACCAGCAATGGGAAACTTCTCAATTTACCATCAATTAACGGAACTTTTTACACATCTTTTCCTTCCCGGAGAGGTTACCCTCGTGTGCAACGTTTGTAATCGTAACCGCACTCTCACCATTAACATCTGTTACTAATGCTTTGAACTGTAGATGGGCTGCATCACGGACGTTTTATCTTTGAGCTGTGTTTCGGTTTCTTATGTTTTAGACTATCTGCTTGCATCATGCCATTGACTTTTATTTCTTTTTTTTTTTACTTTCATTTACTTTGCCTTGAAACAACATGAACAAAAAGACTAACTATAAAGTTGGGTTGTAAAATGCTTTTCATGTTAAATGCAGCTTTAAAAGTACACTTTGAAGAGATTGTAGAGTGACTGTAACAGTAAACTTGTGACATTACAGAAATTAAGATACCTTGTCTTATTAGCATTTGAGCAGTTCATGGTTAAGGACTGCTCAAATGTTATGGCCTCTTGATATTACATGTTCCCACTCTCATTAGTACGGCTCATTGTTTTTGGTTTTTACTTATACCAGGACAAAATATGTTTAAATTTGTTACATTAAACATCCAAACATTGAAGACTCTTGAAGAGTAAACTACACTGGACGGAGGTAAAAGGAGCAAAAAAAGTAAATATGTAATAGCGTTGTTGTTACTGTCAGATTTTTCTTGTATCGAGTTTCCTTAATTCCCAATTTTGACTTTTTAAGCTTTTCAACCAAAAGACCAAAAACAATGAACTGTACCTAGAACTTTTGACGCTTTGCTAAACAAAGTTTGGAGATATGAATTGGGAGTCACAGATCGCCTGGTGTATTAAATATACAGTCCACTTTTTTATTGTTCAGTCTAACTGAAGGGAAAATCCTGCAGTCGGTGGCTAAGAAACCAGAAACGGTCATTCGGAGGGGGTGTTTTCAAAAGCTGTCTTCAAGTTATGTTTACCTAAATGCAAAGTGGCATGCGCACTTTTCCTTGCAAATACAATCCTACTACGTTTCACTAAATTTAAGAAAAAAGTCTCCCGCAGCAGTGACCCTGCCCAGGTGACTTTTGCTTAAAAACAAATAACAGTTAACCAATACATAATCAGAAAGCATCCATGTGTATTTTGTTGCTTTAAACGATCATGATATCATATATCATTTGCCTGGGTGTTCAGTTTAACAGAGCATCAAATCTCACCAAGTACAACTCAATTGCACCTATCGAATAACCCTGAAAAAGGATTGTAGAGTGCGACCAAAATCAAAGACTTCACGGTGAACAAAGTGGAGAAGTTCATGCTAATGGAATGCCATATTGTATTATTTAGGTATTATGTATAGTCTTGACATAGTATGCTTTTTTTATGTTGCTTTTCATTAATTTTGTATTCACAATTTCTAAATGTCAGCACCAACTTGTATGACTATGAATACAGTACATTATGTTAGAGCTCTTCAGATATTACATTTTTGGCAGCTGTTAATAAATGTGTTTCTGGTAACTTTTGACTTTATTTGATTCATGTACAAAACCAGTTTTATATTACAAAAGAAAAGTCAAAATGGCATGTTGAGACTTATCTCACAAATCCTTCCTGCGTGCCAGTTTCCAAGCTTCGTATACATGAATGTCTCTCTGTTTGTCGTAGTAAACCTCCTCAACCCTGAACCGCTGCTTCAGCATGTTCAGAAAAGTTGTATCCCGCTCGTAGCGGATCTTGCAGGCCAGTAACACCACGGTCATGTCTGAACACAGGTGCTCCATAGTCTGTAGCAAAGGCACAAACGTGTCCTCCAGGTAAACAATATCTGCTCCCAAAACTATGTCAAATCCTCCAGCTGGGTAACGTTCAAGACCCTCACCCCAGGTCAGCTCCGACACCACCACTGATCCCTGGGAGTCCGGAGGCGTGTTGGCCTTCACGTTGGCGGCAAGGAAGTCCAACGCAGGTTCTCTGTCAGTGATGGTCACTTTGGCACCTAAAAAAAAAAACCCCAGCAAACAAGTAACCATTAAAGAACATTCCCTTAAGGTTGTTACTCGGTTACATTGTTTAAAAAAAACCCACCAGGAAGGTTCTTTAATGGTACCTTGATTGTAGGAACATTTCTAGAGTGTTACAGCATCACTGGGGAACATTCCCTTGCGGTTCTTAGAAGGTTCATTTTGTGAAACCTTTACAGAACCCTCAAGGAACATTCACTGACAGGTCTCGAACGACTGCTCTTGAAGAACCTTCAGGGAACATTACTTGAGGAATCCCAGGTTACTTTTGAAAACCTGTATGGAACATTCTTTGCGGTTCTCAGAGTTTTGGGGAAATCCATACAGAACCTCTGGGGATGATTTAACGTTGACTCATATTTCTATGGACTAATAACAGTGTTTATGTTTTCCACTTATTTCACGTGACCACTCACCCAGCAAAGCTGCAACAATGCCCACCAATCCCGTGCCAGCTCCCAGTTCAACAGCCACCTTCCCCCGTAAGTCCACCTTTCCCAGCTCCAGGTACATACACATGACAACGGCCTGGTAAACAGACATAACCTGAATTTATACAAAACATGAACATGTGTATGAGGAGACACGTTGCTGCTAACGAAGCACATACCGCATCCCATACAACTGCTGCCACACCGAGCTTTTTCCAGTCCTGGGCAAGAAGGAGGTCGTGGTTTGCAAAATGAAACTGTGCCGATGAATTATGAAGTTTAGAAAGGGCGGGTAACGAGTTCTCTACATACGGGACGAGAGCCATACTGAAAATGAAGAAAAACGACAACAGTAAAAGTCATATGTCTCTGGTATTGGTATTGGTTTTAGTCATGCGCAGTATCATTTTTCTTCTTCGTGGTTTTCGGGTATCTAGCATGTTCCTACTGTCGCGTTGCTGCCACCTTCTGAAATGAATTATGTTTTTGGTGTCCTTTTTTTTATATTGTGTTAAATTCATTCAGTTATGACTGTTTACTCCTAAATTGTAAGCCGTCTTCTACCTCATGGTCTCTGAGCGAGGTATTCGGTTTGTAACGCAAAGCACAGAGCCCATTGCGCTATGTTTTTAGCATCATGCGCCCGTTTTACTAATTTTGAGATTTCAATGAGCAATTTTTAGCCACTCGTGTAGCGTCTTATCTAAAAGTGACCAATGGGAAAGCGTTATTTTGCGGTAGGCGTGTCTTAACAGGTTTTCTCAACGGCGGTGCTTGGAGGGGGCGTGGTCTGTGGATGACGTTACCCACGTCTGTCAAGTTAGCAACACGTAAAAGGACCGTCGTTTCCGTTTTGTTTGTGCTCTTGTTCTCAATAAATGTCCGGACCGAACAATGACAGTTTTTTTTTCTCCAACTATCTCTGCGAATTGTGAACATAACTAACGGTTCGCGTTGCTTTCACCGTTTTCAAAACCTGATTTCACTCATTTTGATGTATTGCACGAAGCGTAAACAAAATGAACAAAATACACACTAAATCATGAAATAAGAGACTGCAGGCGCTTTCGTACGATAGGTTACATTCGTCTTCTTTCGTCTATTATGCTGTTTTTGTCCTGTTATGTCATTTTGTCACTGTCGAGAACGTATATACACGTATATTTCTATCTGTATGTCTTCATCGTGTTTTATAGTATGCGCTACTTTTTTAACTTCATTTGACAGCGCAGAACACGGTAGGTACATTTATTTTGAAACGCACCAGCCGGAAGTCGCCTCTGAACTAAGCCGCTTCGGTCGCGTTTGACATCCAAGACGTGTCTCCTGCAAATGCGACGAGATGCAAGCTAACACTGGATATCTCTTCAAAATCCCAACGCTGCTACGTTTCCGCATTTTCAGCTACATCTAGAGGGCTCCGTTTAGCTAATTTGCGTGTTAGCTAGACAGAGAAGCCCTGTTTTTTTGTTTTTCTGTTTGTGGCGGAGACTTGAACTGCAGTGAAAATGGATTGATCCATGCTGCTGAAGAAGCCAAGAATGGATTGAGGTGCGGAAGCTAGCGTTAGCGGCTAGCCATGGAGGAAGACAGAGAAGCCCGTGACTTTGTATCGTTCACCTCTTGGCCGTAAAATGAGTTGATATTAGGTATTTACAGCCCAAAACTATCCTGTCCACGCATGCAAATCTTATTTAAGTGCGCCAGTGCTAAGCTGCGCACACGCCCTGAATATGTCAGCTGTCCTGCACATCCCGCAGTTACCCAGTTGGCTGTCATTGCATGGATTACATCCTACTCCGAAGCTAGATTTTACACATTGCAGCCACACAACACAGATCTTTTATTTAAAAAAAAAAATCTTTTATATCACTCTGAAGCAACCAAATTAAGTCATTCCCATGTTTCCTCTTAAGGAGTTATTGTATGTGTATGTAATACATCTGAAGCATGTCTTCCTAACTAGAGTCAAACAGATCTAGTTTTAGTCTTCTGTGTTATTTTTTTTTTAATTATTTTTTTAACAATAACTGGCACTGAAAGAAAATTTGACTCCATTAAGTGAAAGTGAAAGACACCCAGTGTAAATAGAGTCAGAGTAGTTGTTGGTCCCTCCTTAGTTGTATGGGAAACAGTGTCGGCTGTAGGACTGCTGTAGGTCAACGATGGGAGGTTCTGTGTCGTGCTGCATCTCTCCCGGAGAGAGTCCCAAGATCCACAGGAGAGAAGTGGAGCTGGAGGAGTGTCCCATCACCACCACTGAGGACGTGAGCGAAGACACCGGGACCTACCTGCAGCACATCAGTGACAGGGAGCTCCCTGACGGTGGGTGAAGAGCAGTTTGAGTCTTTGATAAGTTACAGTGACCGTTTCTGTCTGACACGCGTTTCGTGCTGCTCTGTCCAGAACTAGCCCAGGAGGCGAACCCGTCGGACCACCCCAGAGCCAGCACCCTTTTCCTCAACAAGTCCCAGACAGATGGTGAGTATTCCTCTGCTAAAATATACGATAAACCTATCTGCACACAGTCATCTCGAGGACCTGTCTTTTCTCTTTTCTTTCCTCATTTCAGTGCGTGAAAAAAGAAAAAGCAACTACTTGAATCATGTAAGTATGTTGTACAAAATGATGAAAAGATGATCTGGTTAATGTGATTTCCCTGGAAAACAAGTTAAACGATGACAATTTGTTAAACTGTCATATTCACTGATATTGAAAAATGTGTCATTTGTAAATATTAGGCCGGTTTCCATCCAAATGTATTGGAAGCTTTAACCAAATTTTTAGACATTTGGCCAAAGAAAATGCTCATTTATGTGCATTTCCATCCGCTTCGGTGATGCAAATACTAAGAGTTCGTACATCATCATCATCATCACGGTTGAAAACTTGGGCATTTAGATAGTGTTTCATACAATAACATGTTACTGGACCTTGTGATTGAGGAGCTAATAGATGTAAGAAGTCGTCGTTGTCAAAAACCTGAAATTGGCTTTAACTTTTCTCCCCTGTTTTTGTCCAATGTTCAGCATTTAAACTTAGATTTTTGCAAATATGAATTTAAAAAAAAAAAAAAAAACCCGGATGGAAATGCACCTATTGTTACTTTCTGGGCACTAGACATCTCCCACTTCCCTAAAAGTCAACTTTCAACCTCTGTGCACTGACGGCTTCAGGTTTTCACATCACACGTGTAAAAGTTCCGTGATGCCTCGAGTCCTGCTGTGGGTCCGAATCTTGAAATCCGGATTTTTGTTGCGCACAGCGAAAGGTTAATGTGAGGAAACCTGCAAAGTGTCAAACTCTGCACATTGAAAATCAACGATAACACTGAACATAGGTTGAAAAATCCTTTAAGGACTTTTAAGATTTACTGTATTTCCTCAATGTTGTACATGCTTCTTATATTCTCTCGTAAATGCTACCGTTTCCTTTGTATCAGATGTCCCCGGGGCTCCTGACAAAAAAATACAGCTCCTGCTCGACAATATTCATCGACGACAGCACAGTCAGCCAGCCCAACCTCAAGAGCACGATCAAATGGTGAGCCGCGCTACGTCCTGCCACGTTTTGAATTGTAGTGTGTTGCTTCCTGCCACCAGGCTGTGGTCATGTGATGAGCGACAAGTTCAGGCAGTTGTCCACTGATTCAGGCAACTTGTGCAGGCTAAAAAGTTAGCTTGTGCTGTCTGAACCGCAGACCAAATGTATTTAAAAAAAACCCCAAAAAACAAAAACAGACACGATCTGAAGCAAGTCGTGAAGTTCAGACGATGATGCAGCAGATTAAAAGGAATTCATGCAGTGGTTAATTTTTTTTTTTTTTTTTTGCTGTTTCGATTTGTCTCTCTGTTCCAGCGTCGCATTGGCCATATACTATCACATTAAAAACAGGTAGGAGAACTTTGACTTCTTTATATTCACCTATCCTCTCGCAGGTGTTGTCAGATTTTTTTCCATGTGTTTGGTCGATAGTTGGGAAACAAACTCATAACCTGTCTATCTTCGTATATTCGGTGGTCAGTAGTCAGTGTGTTTAGTTTGAAAAAGTAAGGAATGTTTTGGGGGTTTTATCATGAGTTAATGGCATCGTAACAAAGTTGTAGGGTTACCCATGGTAGGTAGTTGGAAAGCAAAGTGAAATATTGAGGAATACATGTAGGTATAAATACATTTGATCACTTAAAAAGGTGTCATAGCTACTTTTTTACGGATAGCCAGTAGTACACTAGTTAGTTACTAAGCAAGTATGTTTGTAAGCGAGCTCGTAAATAAGTTGGTAAGAGAGTTAGTTGGTAGATGATGAAGTTAGTGAAATCGTTAGCAAACAAGTTAGTAAATGAGTAACTAAGCCATAGACAGAAATTAAATGAGTAAATATTAAAGTAAGCAAGTTAGTGAGAAGTAAAGAAGTTGGTAAATAAGTATGTTAGAGAGAGAGTTAGTAAATAGGTTAGTGAGAGAGTGAGTGAATCAGTAAGTAATCAACTTATTAGTAAGGCAGTTAATAAATAGGGTTAGTGAGAGAGTTGATAAACAATTTAATATAAGTTATTCCATCATTAACATTGTCTTGCTGTTCTGCTCCTGCAGAGATTCAAACCGCTCTCTGGATATATTCGATGAGAAGAAACACCCTCTATCAGTAAGTGTTTCTCTTAAACGAAGCGTCTTTTTTTTTTCTTTTTTTTTTTTTTCTCCGTGCCTCCGTTAACCGACTGCCTGCCTCTCTCCTCGACAGCGAGAGAAGGTTCCGGACGACTACTCTGTGGTGGATCCAGAACACAAGCTGATCTACCGCTTCATACGGACACTTTTCAGCTCTGCACAGCTCACTGCTGAGTGCGCCATTGTCACTCTGGTAAGTGTACAGATTCAGATTAGAAGAGGTTGATGGTTAATTACAGGACGCACACACACTCTTCATCTGCTGTGAGTATTTTTCCTGAATGGGTGCGTGTGTGTCGTGTTAAGGTGTACCTGGAAAGGCTGCTGACATACGCCGAGATGGACATCTGTCCCTGTAACTGGAAGCGTATTGTTCTCGGTGCCATCCTTCTGGCCTCCAAGGTCTGGGATGACCAGGCTGTGTGGAACGTCGACTACTGCCAGATCCTCAAAGACATCACCGTGGAGGACATGTGAGTGTTACATTTGCTTTTAATCCACCAGAATACAACCATTCAACCTTCTCTCACTAATTGTCCCCTTGGTTCCGTGTTCTGCAGGAATGAGATGGAGCGTCACTTCCTGGAGCTGCTCCAGTTCAACATCAACGTCCCAGCCAGCGTCTACGCCAAGTACTACTTTGACCTGCGCTCACTGGCAGACGACAATAACCTCAGCTTCCCCCTGGAGCCGCTGAGCAACAAGCGCGCCCAAAAACTGGAGGTGAGGATGTTAGGGATACGTTCACCACAGGAGAATTCGGATTGGAACACATTTTTTTCAAATGTTCCCTGAGCTGACGTACGAGTATTGGGGTCACTAATAGAGATTAAAGTTGAACTGTTGAGAATAAATCAGACTACGAGTGTTAGCACATATAGCTGCCTCTCTGAAATGAATTGGTGAAATTTTGCTTGAGTAACAAAGAAATATTTTCATTAAATTCAATTCAGTGTTGTTCTATGTGTGCATACTATGTCGTATATTGAAATAATAATAATAAACCAGGCCCTAACCTCAGTCCTAATAAACCTCAAGTTAGTAATGAGGTTAGGACCTCATTACTAACTTGGATAAGGAATGAGGTCTTATCCAAGTCTCTTAAACTGGGCTGTGACGTTTAGCTGCACAAAGACCTTCAAAAACCCCACAATAACCAGGATACTGACATGTGAACACAGTCACTGCTGCCGCCTCAGTCTAGACTGCATCTGAAACATGAATATGAAAAAATACAACTAGTAGTTATAGTTATTTATTTATTTTTTTTACAATGTAAAAGAGAAAGTACTTTTTTTTCTTTTTTGAGCACACGTTTCCTAAAGGCAAAGTATTCAACATTTTTCGCTAGAGTTCAAACTCGGGCCCTCCTCTCCTCTCCACTGCGGTACGAGGCCTTTTTTTTTTTTATGTGTATTGGTCGTCATGGCTACTTTTCAGTCACGTGACCTCACAGAGCCCTATCTAACCAGGTTTGTCTCCTATTAGTGCGTCCGATTGAACAACAATGCACTATTTTAGCTGAATGAACGTGGGCAGCGGACAGACACCTTGTTTTGTGCACGCCATCATGTAAAAAGTATGAACTGATGTATGATTCATGCATTGGGGGGCCTTTAATAAAGATTGTATAAAGCTATAGGAAAACACTCCATGCCTCCGTGCTGCTGATGGAGACACAGCAGCAGCTCATTTGAACCTTTAATATGGTATTCTCAAAATGATATTTCAGCTTTATTCTTTATTAAATGATATTCTTAATTAAAAAACGTTTTTCTCCCCTGACTGGGGCTCTAATACTCCGTCGTACTGTGTTGGGTATTTCCACCAGGCCATCTCCAGGCTGTGCGAGGACAAGTACAAGGACCTGAGCAAATCTGCTATGAGGAGGTCCGTCAGCGCGGACAACCTGATCGGCGTCAAGAACTCCCAGGCCGTGCTGTCTTAAGTCTGGGACAACGGAGGGGGGAGTTTGTCAAGAGATATTTCCAAAGTAGATCATGTTAATATCAGTAAAAAAAAAAAAAAAGTGCTCTGTTATATAATGTTAAATGTTGACTTTGGGGAAAATCAAGAAACAAAAAATTTAACATCTTGAAAAAAAAAAAAATGAATCCAGTCTCCATGTTCATTGTTAATGGACTTCTATCTGCCTTTTAAGCATGGTAAGACATATTTTGTCTTTTTTTTTTTTTCTAATGGTGGATGTCTAACTTTGAAAGGATACAACACAGCATGAAAATGCTTCCTGAAGCCACACAAGTCATATGGGGAGTCCATATCTCCGGCGTCGACCCTCCTTCCTCCTCTCCCTCCTTCATTCAGACGATGACAAACTGTCTCGAACTACCCTGTGGTGTAGTTCTGCACACGGACAAAGAGTAGACTTTGTTTTGCTTACTATGTAGGCCTCTATAGCTGTGAAATGTATAAGACTATTTAATTTCAAATAAATTTCAGTCGCTGTTTGAAAGTGGAGACTGCATAGGTGGAAAAACCTGACTTTGGTGGTTTTGTTCGATGACTTGTGTTTGAAAAAGAAGTGGGGAAAACGAAAAACAACCACATTGGCCACAGCAATGAATTGTGGCTAGGCGTCTGCGGGGCTTTGTTGGAGTCTTGAGGCCACATAATATTGATCTTTGACTGAGTTCAGACAGAACTACTGCACCTCATCTCAAATGTAAACTTCACAAGATACACATGACCTAGTGTATGTATGTAAGTATGTCTCGCCACTTCATCTGTATGGAACCTTTCCACAAAGCTACATTACAGTAGAAAGAAAGAGGAAAGATGAATCGATGTTTATTCTATGTAACCTTGCCACAGCTAAACCAACCCCTTAGGTGTCCTAAAATGACTGGAAACCACGGCTTCTTGGGGCTTATTGCTAAAGCACAACTTTAACTTTTTATTTCATTCTCTAATACAACATTTATGGGTGAATCGGATAAAAAAGGCTGTGACATAAAATCTGTTCTGAAATGAAAACACGCCAGTAGTGTTTCGGTATCTTGAGTCAAGCTGAATTAAGTCTCAAATCAAAAGTAATATTAAAACCAGTACGTAAAAATGTAAATATTACGTACCATTTTTCTACTTTCACCCCGTTTTTTTTTTTTTTAAAACCACCACCTCTCTGTGTATGTTGAGATCTAATAACATGCGTCAGAGCCTTAGTTTCATTGTCGTTCCTCTCTCTTTTCAACACTTCGTAGCTTTCAGTCATTATACAGGAACATGGAACAGCTGGATGCTTCAAACAGGTCTTTTCCCAATGTATCCACGAGGTACATGACAACAGGTGACCTGAATCAACAGATGGAGAGAACGGTGCACTGTTTCCTAAGAGACCTTTCAGACAATATTTTCCTTTTTCTTATGTTTCTTGGCTGTTGCATGTTTTTTCGTCTGGAACTAACGGATTTCTCCTTTTTTTTTTTTTTGTTTTTTTTGTTTTTTTTTAACATTGAGATATGAGCAGCTGCTATGGCAACCTCAGCACGTTCTCCTTAAAAGCATTTCAGCTTGTGGCATTGGAACGAACTTTGTCGTTTGTCGTGTCGTCATCTGTCCTGCATAAGCAAACTCAGGACAACCACCGCTGGGTTCTACTTTTGAATGTTTCTGCTGCAGCTGGCATTGAACATTTTGTATTTTCGTCGTTCCTAGCAGCACGGGGCGGGAGAAGAGCACCATCCTGCCTGACGATCACTTCCATAGCAACACCGGGGTGGTGGTGATCACACCTTTTTGCATCAATCCAAGTTTCCGCAGATAAAACAGCTGTTTTTTTTTTCTACAGGAAAGTGTCGGAGGTGGAGATGAGTGAGGAACACAGAGGGTGGCTGAAGAAATTAGGGTTGAAGTTGAAAATAATCAGCGAGTGGACATAGAAGACATAGAGACTACACCTCCTCTACCTGGCTTATGTTTACTCTTTGACATCTCACAGCCAATAAACATGAGATAACCGTACTGTAGTGATGCTTTACAGTGGGGGGGGGGCAGAAAGGCTGAACAAGTCTGAAGAAATAGTCGTGGAGATGCAGTCAATACACGAGAAGCGGAGATGAGATGTTCACGGTCTGTTTTAATTGTGCAAATACTGCTCCAAGTTAGCTTGTGTGGGGAAAAAAACCCAAAAAAACTGTAGCATAGTTATTGTTGTTAAAGGTCCAGTGCGTAAGATTTCGTGGGATTTTTTTGGGATGATCTAAGACAGAGCTGGCAAAGAGGTGAAACCGGTGCTTTTTGACGACAGTCCATCATGGCGGAGACGCAGCTCCGTCGCCACACCGTTGTAAGTGGGTACATCAGTATCCCGGTCATTGTGGGGTTTTTCAAGTATCCCGTCTTTGTTTTCGCATGTTAACGTCATATCCCGATTTCAGAAAGCCGGATGCTCTAGCTGGAATACCCAGGTTACTTTTACATGTGTACATCTTATCCCGGTTTCTGACATAAGTGACACAACAGAAATGCAAACAATCGGTGAACGACGTACAGAACTACATACGGAAAACCAACAAACTCACTCTTTGTCAAACTAAAGGTTTTAAAATGTAAAGATTGTCCCCGACTTCATATATAAAGCGACCCAAAGGTAGTTTGAGAAGAGGGACGAGAGAGGAAACGTTATGTTCAAAAAGTTAGTGAGGACTAAAACGACACTATATTTCCATTAAGGGGATGAATTTGTGGAATAGTTTGTAATGAGGAAGTGAAACCCTGGTACAACACGTATTAAGGTTAAAAACATGTTTAAGGAGAACATAATTAAAAGACGTGAAAATGGAGAATCTTTGGGAGGGAGGGACGAGGTGAAGGACATGGGAGGTATTCTAGGGTTTGTGTTGTTTTGTTTCCTCGATGCTAAAATAAGACGAATGGTCAAAAGGGTTGGCATTATGTCCTGTATTTTCAGTCCACACCTGACCTGACTGTTTATGTTGTATTAATGACAATGTATGTATTGAGTACAATTGCTGCTGTCAAGTTATTAACTGTTAGTATTACTATTATTGCTATGGTTATTTTTTTTCCTGTTCTCTCTTAATGTATGCCTATGGATCGTCTATATTTTTTAACATGCCCGAAATAAATTCCAATTCCAAACGTATGAAGTGTTTGAAACGCAACAACTTTTACAGGGGCGATTGTAAAGTGGCGTCCAGTCTTACCCATCAAACCTGCATCTATATATCGCTCCTGACTTCAAAATTATTATTTTTTTTTTAAACACCTGAATAGAGCCGCAGAATGGGCAGGCTGCTACAGTTCCCTTTAGTAACCACCGGGCGGCAGTGCTGCAGTGTCTAAGAACAGCTGGCTGGACTGCAGGTGTGGGATTAGTCCGTGTGTTAATGCGACATCCTCCAGATTCTCTGCAAGCTTCCTCGTATCATCGCCTCACCGGAGGTACAGACAGGGCTTCTTTCATGTGACCGTTTCCAAATAAAGGCTAAAACCATGCAGTCTCACGTTAGTCCCGTTCCAATCTTAATTTGACATTGGTGACAAAAACGGGTGCAGTGATTCTTGAAAATATATATATATATATATATATAGTGTTTAAAGCTAAATTTCCGATGGGAGACGTCTCGGAAAAGGTCATTAATTTGTATCAGATAATCCTATTGGAGTCCGTTATTGAGCTTTGACATTTTTCAGTTGTAAATTGGGTTGCTTGCGGGAGTCCATATTATGTGTGCACCTTTGGGCTTATAAATACCTGCATCGTGTAGAGCTCGTATCAGCGCAGGTACATGAGAACTGTCATCATCTGAAATGAATAGTGTGTGTGCGCGACTGACTGTGTGTGTGTGTGTGTGTGTCCTGTAGGGATCACAGTGCCAGAGCAGCTTCATTAATCTCTGGGCATCATGGGACTTGTCTGAACTCTAAAAGAGGGCTGTAGAGAACAAGCTGCCCCCCCGGGGAGTC
The DNA here is from genome assembly GCA_037367275.1 of Coranthus polyacanthus. NCBI lineage: Eukaryota > Metazoa > Chordata > Actinopteri > Kurtiformes > Apogonidae > Coranthus > Coranthus polyacanthus. The sequence continues at coordinate 11,565,826 of JAPQRN010000013.1, forward strand.
ACTCCGTTTACCCTCCACACACTCAGGTCACTCCTCATATCACACAGTCTTCAACTGTACAATGTCAAAGCCTCCAGTAGGCCTGGAAACACACAACTGCTTTTGCTGCTGCTGATCTGTGCAGAATGTGTGCGATGGTGCCTTTTTTATTTTTTCTTTTTTTTTTTTTTTTTTTTTTTTTTTGGTGGGCATATTTTTTTTTTTTTTTTTTTTTTTAAAAAGTATATATGGGTCATCCTGAATGTCTTTCATGATTTCCTCAAGTAGCAATAGGCAAACTGTGCCACGACTATCATAAATATTTATCTCCGCTCAATATTGCATTGGAAAGCACATATACAGATTATGTTACAAAATATAGTCCAATAAATAATTTAAGACTCCTACAGGGGGATAAGATTCACCCCATATACTTACTATGAAGGAAAATGCAAACAGAAGAGATATTTTAAAAAATGATGTCCTGTAATGTCATCGCTATTTAGAGGAACCTATTTACCCTTTACTAAGTCCCGTCCACGTTGGTCGGTGTTGCTATAGCTTCCACGGCCAGCATGCCACTCTGTGGAGTTTTTAAACGCTATCGTCACATCCTAATCTCCCTCTATTCAAATCGCTCTTCAAAACTCACCCCTTCAGAAGCGTTTTTCATTTATTAGTGTTGTTGTGTGATCGATCTGTGACGTTTGTGTTCTGCGTGTGGTAGTGTTTTCACATTATTATAACTGACATTTCATCTCAAATGTTCTGTTTTCTGTTTTGCTATTAACCATGTAAAGTGTCTTTGAATACTATGAAAAGTACAACACAAATACAACTTTATTCATTATTATTATTGTTATTGTTATGAATGCTGTCCTTTCCCGATGCCTCCTTGTCAGTAGGAGGCTTGTAACCATGGTAACTGGTCAGCCTCGCCTAGTTGTGTTTTTGTTACTGTTTATATCTATAGTAGGAGAGGGCCCACTTCCATATTTCTTCCCCTTCGGTATTCGGTACAATTTGAAGAAAATTTGGCCCGAAGTTCACTTGGACTAAAGGATGCACTGATTAGATTTTCATGGCCAAAGGTCAAGGTCGATGTGACTTCACAAAACACATTTTTGGCCACGACTGCTAACAACCGAGAGAACTGCACGAACAGATTACTATGCAAGGATTGTGGACACTTCTGACTGAATGCACAGTTCTTGTTTCTTCTCCTTTTTTCTGCTTCACAGTCGGTCACATCCAGGATCACATTTCATTATCACCTACTATGTTCCGACCTTAACCAAAAAGCCCAGAGCGGATAAAACCAACGCTGGCTCTAACAAGGGCCTTTCACGTTTTTAGCGGCCACCATAGGGGTAGGTAAGGCTAAGGGTATTCAGCTGGCCGCAATCTGCAACTCCACCACTAGATGGCATTAAATATCACACACTGAACCTTTAAATTGCTCAAAAAGTGAAGCAACTACTCCGATTGTCGCAGGTGACAGCAGCGCTAGTGTCAAGCTTAGGTGCTTAGGAGCTTTATTTATAGCTTATTTCTGGAAATAGTATGCAATGCACGTGCTATTGGTTTCATACTAAGGTTTTGAGCGTATTAAAGACTCTCACATGCTGTTTTTAGTTAACAAAATAACAAATCCTGGAGTCCTGATGCCAGTCATAAGCCGATCGCATCACCTGTTTTCCCTTCCTTTGAAAAGCATGCAGTCCCGAGTAGATTCAGCACAAAAGCTCCTCTCACAGAACAGAAAAGTAGTTTTCTTCTTAGTTTCTTGAAGATCAATGAGAAAATAAATAGCACGCTCAATTAAATTAGCCTTGGAGGACGTAACACATTCACGCTGCTCTGATCCACCAGCCAGTCCCTGACATGCAGTTCTGCTGTTCTCACTCGGTGTGTCGTGCAGTATACTGAAACCTCTTTGTTAAATGGCATGTCATTTACACCACAGCCACTTGTGGATACAGTGTAAATGTTTTTTTGTCATCTTCCCAGCATGAGAATCTTGTGTCAAAGACAAAATAGTGTATCATTCCCAAAAAAAAAAGGTTTGAAAGAGTTTTTTTTTTTCAAACCACAGTAATGATTATGTGATGCCCCTACAGTTGTGGTCTTGAAATAAAATCCCAAGTCCTCTTTGTCCATGACTGAGACAAGGCCAAGTGAAAATGCACTCGAGACAGAGGCAAAACCAAGACCTTCAAACAATGGTCTTGAGACCAGCCCAAAGACCAATCTCGAGTACTACAACTCTAGTATCACGTTTGAAAACCAAACTGGTTAATATAGTCGCGTTAGTTAGCAGTGTTACCTTGGTGAGTTTGAACCACCACTTGTGTTTCCAAAAAAAAAAAAGCAAGATGCCGAACTCAAGACTTCAAAACAGTAGCCCACAAGCTAATGGGTGGCATCACAGTGGCTTTGTCCACCTCTTTATATTCGGTCTAGGGCTGCTGCATGTGTTACTCCATACCATGTCAGATACTACACTGTAAACAAGGAGCTTCGGTAATAGCACAAATCATGACTCCCACTGGCCCTAATATA
>JAPQRN010000013.1:11568466-11583130 GCA_037367275.1 Coranthus polyacanthus
ATAGATATATATATCCGTGTGCATGTGTTCGAGTTTACTGCGTTTCTGTGCGTGTCTCTGATCCAGACTCCTACCGTCTCATGGTACGGCTCCCATCTCAACTTTGTTGCCCCACTGTTGCTACAGCTGAGTTGGCACAAAAATGGTGGCCGACTGCTGCTGGTTCATCTTCTCTCTAATGAGCGTGATTTACACCTTGTCTTGCACCCCTGGCTTCTGGCATTAGTAAAAAATGTACCAGAACAGCCCGTTTGTCAGAGTTAAACTAGACATTAGGTGGATGCCGGCGAGAAGGGATGAGCCGAAAGTGCTCTGACCTTTCATGGGAGTGGAAGGAAACAGTAGGAAAGAAATGATTATGCCTTTTCTTTTCTAACCCTAGCAATCAAGTGAAAGGTAAAGGCAGAAACATTGCATGTATTTTCAATGTTACACAGACCTCTATGATTGGAAATGTTATACATGACTGAGCCGCTGTGCTGTGCTGGCTTTTAAGAGTCACCAGTCCTTTTCACAACAGCGCTTATAAGAAAACACAAAAGTGCTTATCTCTGTACAGTACGTTACATGTTTTCATTTGCACAGCAAATGAGCAAATGTTGAGTTTTGCTTTCTATGGCAAAACTACACAGTGTGCAGCCTCTCGCTGCTCTCCAGCCAGTGGCATGATTAAATTGCACACTGATGATTTAATATTTTTGGAACTCGCTGCACACCCATCAGTCTAAGGACTATTTTTTCATTCAGAGGACAAAAGTCTTTCTCTAGGCGATGTCAATGTTAAAAGTGACCTATCCTTTATTTAATCGTGTTTTTCCCTTCAACAGTGAACTGACTCACCAAGGTTACTCCCAGATTTCCGTCATTGCTTGTCTACGGTTGACAACTTGAGGGTGTAGACAAAAGAAGATGTGTATTTGAAAAGAAAACTTCTCATGGACATTTGTACGTTGTACATTTCTGTAAATCGTGGATATATACGGTATCAACAGTTCCAAACCAAAAATGTGACATATCAACGTTCACATATCAACGAAAGCTTCACTTGGAATAAATCAGGGGGGAAAAAAAACACCAGACTTTGCAGATACACCTCCTCCTCCGGCAGCTTTCTCCTCCTGTGTTCTAAGCATAGACTGTATATAAAGATGGATGACGTGACTCCGTTTCACGCCACTGTGGAGAAGCCAAAACCTGCCGTGTTGCTTCTGTGACGACCGAGTCAATACAGCCGTCAGTCACCCAGTCAATCATCTCGGAAATGCCCCGTGATTCGTCAAACTGTGGTGTGTGTTTCCTCTCGGACCATTTGAATGACAGTATGCTGAAGATTATTATGGAAATTTTGTCCTCACAAATCGCATTAATATATAACCAATTAATGATTTTTAGGGTTAAGTTTGGACCAGGGCTTGGTTTGATACAGAAAAAGTATGCAAAGATGTGATGAAAAATGCCTAAGTATTAATATTTAACCGTATCCAAACTGCTTTTATTGACCTAAAACATTGACTTGGCTTTTGTTGCCTGGATTTTGTATATCCACCATTCATTTTCATTCAGAAAAAAATGAGTTGCTTTAGGTTTGAGGTCAAGCATTGGCCCTATTCGTACGATCTTTGGAGGTACGCTGTAGTGCGAACTGTCACCTCCAGTAAATGCCGTTGGACACCTTTTTTCCAGTATAAAAAAAAAACCGTCCAATCAAACAGGCAGCGAGGAGGTTCGGGAGGTTTGTAACGTGGCCCCCGGTCCCCTGGCGATCTGCGGAGCTGTGTTTTAATGTTCCTCTGCGTGCTGTGATCAGCAGATGCATCAGAGTGATGATGACGCGCTGAGTAGAACAAAACTGTGTTTAATGGGCTAGAGGCTCAGCTGCTGTGCAGCGCTGGCACAGAAGAGAGGTGGAAGGCGGAGGCGAGGCTTTGGGTTTGAAGAAGAGAGAAAACTGTTTCTATCCATATAAACAAATCATTTAGCCTGTAGCGCTTCCTGTAGTTCTTTCTTAATGTCTTATTTCATTATTTTAATAAAAAATTGCAGAGCTGATGAAATTACCTTGGTGTGATGATGCTATTCATAAAATAAACATACATTTGAAGGAATTTTAGTACATACACCTGGCAAAGTAAGTCCTCATCCACCAGGTCACCAGTCACCCATTATATGGTTATGGTTAGGCTTATAACAGAAGAAATCCAAAATACATGTATTTGACTAGTTTATTGACTAGTTTCTGCATTTAACATGTGGGTAAACACAACCTCAACTACATCAGTTCAAACTAGGGATGGGCATTTCAACAATACTATTGATAATCCCTAGTAATTGGTTGATTATATTCAAATAGTCGCGAGACAAGACCATATACAATACAGCTCTTTTATTAAGCTGACGTCGTGGTCATATATTAGGATTTTGGATTTGAAACTGACTCTCTGCAGCCTGCGTGACAGTGGAAGAGCTAAACAAGACTCAACTTTGTTACCTGTGACTTTCTCAGGTTCATGTTCTGCTTTACATTAGCTGCAGTCCTGAAAGCTAAAATTGAGTTGAGTCGGAACCTGGGCGAAAACTGACGTGTGCTGCTTTTATATTAATGTGGAATGTTAACGAGTGTTAATTAACAGGGTTGTGGTCGGACAGTGAGTCCAGCCCTGGGTCACGTATACGACACAGAGCTTCCGGGAGCTGTCCTCGCTATGCCTGATGGATAATAAGAGACAGGACGATAGTCGCGTGAACTAATCGATGAACAAATCCCTAGTTCGAACCCTACATTCGAGCCATGTTTGAACTGATGTAGTTTACGTTGCGTTCCGGCCACATGTTAAACACAGAAACTACGAGATTTTCCCTTTCAAATGAAGTCTAACACATACATCTTGGTCTTCTACTACTTGTGTTATAACCCTAACCCTAAGTGAATCACTTCCACGGTAAGAGTAGATGCTAAAGGCTTAATGTAATGTTGTAGCATAAGTAAAGTCCATTTGTTTTATCTGTGGTTCCTCCAATTCCCAAAAACCCTCAAACCGACTGTGGATCAAAACCACAATGAATCCATTGTTGACCTTCATGATCAAGTAACTGAACAATAGACCGATTCCTGAGCCAAGAGACTGTAATAAAGCTAATGGAGCAAAAGGGGGACGAGGGAGCAGGAGGGGGAGGAGACAAAGACACAGGGATCCATAGGTTTCCTGTCCAATCTGCTCTGCTCTGCGAGCGGGATGCATGTATGTGGCGTCTCATCATCCACGTCTGCCTCTACATGAGCTCTCCCATTTTTCTGTGGCTCTGTTCCTCTCCCACTCTTCTTTCATGTCTCTGTATAATCCTCTTTTCTATGACTCGTTCATACTCTCTGCTTTTTAATCGGGATAATTAGGCTTCTCCCTCGCCGTTCCTCTCCTGCAGAAGATGGTGCGCGAAATAATGCTTCTGTTACTAAAGGATCTAAAAATTGTTTAAAGGTTGTATTTTTTTTTTTTTTTTTTTTTTTTTTAATACCAGGGGTGAAGGTTGGAGATAAGGCAGCGAGGTGGGGGTTTATGGTCCATGATGCTTTAGATTGCCCAGAACACAATCCATTTTAGTGACAGCGTTCCGCTCTACAGTAGGAAATGAGATGAGGCTGCATCACTGGGTCCTGCTCAGCATTGCATGGCTTCTGTCTTGTCTGTTCTCATTTTCTCTCCTGTTTTTCATACAAAGATGATCTCCTTGAATCATTAGTACTGTGGGTCAGTGTGGGTACTGTGGACAAACGTCTAGACTCAGGCTCAAGGAAGGCACTGACCTAAAACACTGCATATTTTCAAATACAGTCAGTATTAAGATGAGAGCTTCAATTCAGATTATGAAGCAGACAAATCGTATGTTTGCTTCTCATATTACAACAATCTAGCGTTTTGTATTGGCTTTAAACAGCAAAAGACATGAATTTTATTGTTTCTTGAGATAAATGTAAGCTGTTTTATTTTAGAAAATAATTTCAACTATGCATAACTTAAACAATATGAAAAAGCCCTACGAGGAAAAAGCAAAAGCCAAAAAAATCTGCCACCGGGATAAGCTAATTTTGCTTCGAAAGGTTTCCAATAAAAGTCTATCCACTCAAAAATGTAACTGAAAACATAGTTATTTCAGACAGACTTAATATTCCTAAATTGAGAAGTTGTATAAGTGATCTCACTCATAAAATAAAGAAAACAATCTTGTCCCTCTGCCGGGATATTATGCAAACCATTGTTTGCTCGTTACTGGTTAAATCGAGCTCAGCATTAGCCGGAATATCTTATTATGACAATGTTAGACATATTTTCTTCAAATTGGATACGTTTTCTAATGGAAAAACACGCTTAGCAAGATCATTTATTATTTAATTACTTGTTTCCCAGAAATACCTTTTTTTTGTGTCCTTAAATAGCATCTTTTCTGTGCAAGTGCAATCGATTCAGTCAGTAGTAGTTAATATATTTTCAAGAAGTCAAAATATGAAGTGCAGTCAGTGTGAAGATACGAGTTCAGTTTGGGTAAAGCAACCGTCTAATGCTTTGAAATGACTTTAAACAGCAGAACGTTTCCGATGATATTTAGTCTGAATGTGCCGTATCGTCTGTAAACCGACAAAAGTGAAATGTGTTCCATTTGTAAAGTTATATTGATGATTTTGCACAGACATACTGACCTGAAACCTATTATAATAAAACATGAGGAAGTTCCAGAGCCAGCAAGAATAAAAAAAAAAAAAAACACTTTAAATTATCATTCCCTCTAAATTACTCATATTACAATCACAACATCTGTCAAAATAATTGTATTAGTAGTAAAAATGTTTTCTTTAAATACATTTGTGTTTTAATATTGTTTTATTTGCTAAGGAAAAACTTTAGCAACATGAATCATAAGCTCAGGTCATAAATCAATCTAAAATGTCAGTGTATAATCACTTTCTCTTCCTCCCATCGTTTTCCAGCACCTCTTCCAATGTCCTCATCTGCATTTGCTCATTTTAAGAAAAATAAAAGTCAGCACTCACTGAAAGGACTTACGATGGCCATTTTTTGCAGTGCAGCAACGCTGAACACTTATGCTGCTCCGAATCCGCAGTAACAGTTAACAGGATTAGGCATGGCTTACATAAACATCTCCCATGGCAACCGAGCACCGGCGCCGGGCGAAGGCAGGGAAGAGGAGCCATCATCAGAAAGCATCATCGCTGGCCTGGTCGGCCCGAGTGTCAGCTGGCTTTGAGGCGTTCGTGTCAGGCCCACAGCCGTGCAGTTTTGTCTGCGGGTGTGGAACGCTTCAGCTTTAACATGTCACGTAGTCACCTACCGAGCCGAGATCAACTTTCGTAATGCTCAAAGATGACCACTCAAGTGTCCAAACAGACAGCGGCTGAAATGCCCCCCTCTATATGTCTGCATATACAGCTCCCGTGCAGTCCATGTGTTGGTGCGTGTCAGTGTTTTCGTGGCCTGCCAGTGTTGTGACAGTTTGGCAGCGACGCCTGAAGTCGTGTCCCGTTGGATACACTAGGCCTTTACAACGGTTCATTTCCCATAATTCCCTCAGGAGAGACACATTGCTCACTGCCTCTCACGTCTCTGAAGGAGAGTAGAGGTCTCTCTCCCTCTCGTGCCGTTTTTTTTTTTTTTTTTTCCTCGAAGTGTCTCGTCAAATATCTGGTCAACATTCGCTGTCCAAGAAAGAGGTCAGGTTTCGCTGGAGTTTTTAAGGGGACAGGGATGATTTGGGCATTTTGTACTTCATCTGAGTTAAAGTATCGTTTTGGATGCTGGCACTTAAGGACAGAGAATAAAACGGTGCATTCGTAGACAACGCCGAGCCATTTTTCATTCTTACTTGAATTGACCCTCTCCCTACGTGTTGCTGTCTTTGTTTCTCTGCGTGCTTTGCTCTGTCCTTTCCAATTTGTCCCTCTTCCTCTTTTCTCTGCCTCTGAGCTGAGATAAGGAGATTTAGAAGGAGGAGGAACTGCTCCCATGCCTGACAGTGGAAATGCGTTTTTTTTCCTTTTGCCTATTTCTCAAATGTTCTGCTTTGCTTAAGAATTTGAGTATCATAATGTAATGTCACTCATTGTGACAGTCAATTTCGGACCATTCACAGCATGTCCTCTGTCTCTCGTGTTAGTCGTCTTGCGTTTTTTTGTGCTTATTTATAGCCACAGCTTTGGAAATTATAGTCTAGACAAAGAACATACTTCAGTTAAACAATAAAGCAGAAACTGGGATTTAAATGTTGATTGTGCAGTGAATAATCCTCCCGGAAAAATGAGTCTTTGACTTAAAGGTCTTTCCCCAAATGCTCAACTGTAATTAGTCGGAAAACTCACCAGATTGACTGTGTCTTTATTTTACATTTTTACAGTAGAGTTTCTTAGTTTACATATTCTCCCCACCAACAGTACATAAGGTGCATTCCCATAGACGTATTTAATGAAGTTAAATTAAGTTTTGCATGAGAAAGAAATGGAAGAATTTGATCAATCTTTTTTTCAGTTTCACCCAAAAAACTTTTGACATTTGCTTGAGGTGGTTTTCATCTTTTTCTTAAAAAGAGTTAATGCACATAATGGGAATTGGAAACAACTTTTTGTGAAAAATAAATTCTGATAGCAAACATTTAACTCATGTGACTGATCAGTTCATTGATCCCCAATAATAGTAAAGTGAAACTAGAAAAGCACTCGGAGAGCGCAGACCTTCCGCCAAGCAGCTCATTTCCCCCACATCTTGTGACTTAGACCCAAAACTAATGCTCCAACATTCATGTTATCTACTTGATTGCATTCATTGATCATAAAACATTCCTTTTTGCCTTTGGAATAATCTTGGTATCATGTTTAGTTTAATAGGTATTCGAAAATAACCTAGATTTCCCTACGTTTTCTTCTAGATGTATTGTAGCTACATAACTATTGAGGATACAATCAACTCTACTGATTCATCAGACTCTCAGCTACACTTTGGTACTAGTTGCATGTCTTTATCTTCATTCGTGGTCTTACAGTGCCTGAAAATCCACGAGCACCACCATTTTTCCTGTTCTGGATCATAGCATCCAGAATTTTGCCAGGATCCGGATCAAACCACCCGACTCTGGAGCTTGTCTTCAGCCCCGTATTTCTGTCCCCGACCGCTGAGAGTCTCCTCCGCCCCGGCCAGCCAACTTGTTCCGCCTGCCCTGTATATATTACCTGTTTTTCAATCAACACCCGTTCTGAGAAAACACCAGCTCTTGTCGTTCTGCTCGGGTTCCCACCTGACACATGACATTATTGTGGAGTTACATACACATATGCTGAAAATGGCCCTATATTTCACAATGCTTCAAAGAAGTCCTGGATGCAGACGGTAATCCAGAACACCACCAACATTTAATCATCTCTTCTTTGCCCCATTATGAACATTTCCTGAAAATGTCATTAAAATCCGCTCATAACTTTTTGAATTATCTTGCTCACAAACCAGCAGGCAAACAAACGGCGGCAAAAACATAACCTCCTTGGGTAGCGAAGTTACGCTAACACGCTGGGTAGTGTCAAGAAAGTGAAAAAAAATATATGAGCTCATTACAAATGATTATTTGAGTCTCGTTAATTAATTAATCGCTCATAATTTAATTTCAGTGTCAATATTTGGGAAGTTGTAATATCATTTCCTGAACAGGCTAACAGAAACATAACCACCTTGACCGAGGTAATAAAGCACCAAAACGTAGCTGATCACAGAAACAGGTCTGGGTTTTATAATCCAAAGACAGAACAAGCTGAAACACCATTTTATGTGTAAAACAGTGACAGAATACCCTGCCTCTTTACCTCTGTTTATAAGAGCCATGTGTAACGTAGCCTGTAGCGCCACCTTCAGACAACACTACACAGCCTGGTTCACTCACTCCAAACCCCTTAATGGAAACACGCGTAATATACTTTTTTTTTTACTTTTGTTTTCATGTCACTGGTGAAACAGTGGAAGTGTGAGTCCAGGTCCTGTTCATAGATATACGACGATATGTGTGTGTCGTCTCGTTCCAAGATGATGGTGACTTCGGTTACAACTCGTGCAAAGGTTTCTAACGGAGATTTCCTATCTCCCTTTTGTATCTGCGGTCCTGTCATTTTGATGGAAATGTTCAAAAGTCTGAAAAATAAGCATCAACATCACACATTGTCTCCAATTAAGCAAACTTGCTATTTCAGAAATGTCCGCGTTTTTCCATGTGTACAACAGTTCAGAACTACCTATGTGCTAATATGTGCAAATATTATTTTGAGGATTTCAGTAAATAAGAGATGAAACTCGGTAAATGTTTGAAATTTGCATGCTTATATGCTTGCTGAATTAGTTTTTTTTTTTGGTTGTGGGACAGCAATTTGCAGCAATTTGATCAAATGGCCCAAACAGGCATGAATTTGCTCATTGCGCGTTGAGTTGAAGTTGTGTTTCAACATGAGCTCAAGTCATACCAGGCGGAAATTAGCCACACAGTTTAAGACTTTGGCTTTTTAGTGTTTCCCATCACAATCGACAACTCTGGCCTCAGATGGCAAGGACAGGGAATCACATTGTTGGCTTTAATTTCCGAGGCCGACTTCTCTTCTCCAGATTGGTCCAGACAGATCTGTGCATCTTCTGGCTGTGCAGTAATTGCTGAGATTACAGCATTTCCTTGTGAAAGGCTTTAAAGTGCGTAAAGGACTGCGCACTCCTCCTCTGCCTGATCTCATACAATCTGAAACGCATGCTCTGTGATTATCCAGAAGACATTTGTTCTCTACTCTATAGCCAACCCCCGTCCTCTGGTTTCATGGTTATTTTCTCTCATCTCCGTCCCCCGGCGTGGCACATTTCCCCAAGTTTCAATCCCGATATCACATTGCTGAGTCTTGCTTACTTAACAGATGAACCGGATTGAGCTCGACTGTCACTTTGCTTTACAGTAAAACCGAGTCTCCGCAGTCGGTATTCAAATCCAAGGCTGCGATTGGTGATAAATGTATATAATTAGACTGAGTAAGGGCCTGTAGTCTTTCTATCGATCCCTTGGCTCATTTAGGGAATTAAGGGGTCTGCAAATTTCTAAGCACAGCAGACAGGACCAGAGGATTAAATGGAAAAAGGTCCCATCTTTCAGGGAGCAGACTTTAGTTCTGTATTTACAGTTCGCTACTAGCGGCAATAAGCGATGCTATTTTATGTTTTCAAGCTTTTTTACTTTATGAATGATGAGGGAGGAGTGGTTTTTGTTAGGACTCTTTGTCACGGTTAAATGTCTTTTCCCTCTGCGACTCAGAACCAATCAATCACAGCTGAAATGTCTCTTTGACATTGTTGTTTCGGCCCTATTTATTGTTGCCGCCTCTAAAGGGGGGGAGTGTATGATGTGAACACTGTGTTCACCTTGAGATGTCTCCCCTGGCTCTGGTGTGTTTGTCGACCACGAGGGGGTCTTTAACCTACATAGGTAGCTACATTAGCGGGGCTAAAAGCACGCCACATACCCCACTGGAAAACAGCCAAGTCAGCAGCGGGATGTGTGCTGCGAGTGGGATGTTCGGACATAAGGGGGAGTGGATAAGCTTCCCTCAGGCTTTTCCTGAGCTCTCTCCAAATGAAAATAGCCACTACAGTATCCTACTGCTATGTTCCAGGCTCACATCCTGTCATGACCAGAAGGTTACGTCTTATAAACGTTGCTCTACATTCCTCCTTATGTAGAGCAATGGCAGAGTGACATTGAAAAATACGCCTGATGTATGTGTTTACTGCTTTATTTTTCTGCGTTTATGTTTCTGTACAGGGGGATGGAAAAGGTAACCGTGGGCAGGTGAAATTTGCATTTTAAATCCAACTTAAAAACACTCCTTTTTTCATGCGCCTATGCATGAAATCTTCACTGTCTTTTACTACTACGTATTTTCCGCACTATAAGGCGCACCTAAAAGCCTGTCATTTTTCTAATTTTCTTATAATCCGATGCGCCTTATATATGGATGAATATTGGTTAATTATGGCTACCGTAGTCAGGGGGCGTCGCCGAAGCAACAGCGGTAAAAACGGTAAAGGGGACTTCCAGTCCCGCACCACAATAAAGACCCCAAAATGACACCTTTCAAGAGACACGCTTCCGACGCAGAGTTCAAACTCAAGGCTATCAGTCAAAGTTGTAAGCAAAGAATTCAACATTAATGAATCAATGGTACGGAAGTTTCCATTCTATGCGCCTTATAATGCGGTGCGCCCTGAAAACAGTTTCAAAATAGGCCGTTCATTGAAGGTGCGCCTTATAATCGGAAAATACGGTAAGTATTATTTTGATCATTTATTCTTTTAATCATCTTTTTTTTTTTAATTTTATAAGTTTTAACCATTTGAGCTTTCATTGTTTTAGGCTTTAATTTTCATTGTTTTAGCATTTTTGCTTTAATTAAGAACTTTAAAAAAAGTGTTTCCATCTCCCATCATGTGCAATAACTCTTCTGAAAAAGAGAAATAAAAAAAAAAAACACCTTGAGAGACTTTGAAAAGGTTTTTGCAAAAATAACGTGAAGTTTTCTAATGCAGTACTTCAAAATGCACATGAAAAAAATGGAAACATAGCTAGGGATAGGCTTCTTTGTGGCTTTTATCCAATTGAACATCTTCAACCCAGATGGCAGAAGAAGATGTCGCCACTGTACGTTTCTTCAAACCACAGATACGTTTCTGAACCAAAAATACATGTTTCAGCCGCCACCACCCCCCCCGTTGCCAGAACTTTTTAAGCCTTTTCGATGAGCAGGAGGTGGTCGGGGTGGATGGTGAATGTTTGCCAGCAGAAATGTTGGTTTGACTAATAAAATCCTTCTTTCCAACTGTTATTAATTATTGTATACCAACCCTCCTACAGCAAAAAGGCTCTTGTGTGCTATCACACACACCGATATCACTACGGTTGGCATTGCTAAGAGTTCACTGGTGTGTTCCCTCTTGATGTGTGTGAGGCTCCCAAACAAGGCCTCAAACTGTTCCACGATCACCCAAAAATATCGCCTGAAGCAACTTTTTGACTAAACTGGAACACGAGTGAGTAATTCATTCCAATTCCTCCCATTTTTGAATTGCACTAGTGAGAAATGCCCTTTAGGCGGTAAAAAGGCTTAGGGAAATATTGTGGTGGGGTTTAAATTTTTACGAAACACACTGAGTCATTTTTTTTTTTTATCACGTCTTTTCCGTACAGTACATATCTGACTTTTTTCTGCATTAAACCGAGCCCTGGCATCTTACCAAGTGCTGCCAATGTGTAGACCTACCCATAAAAAAAAAAAGTGAAATGAACTGGGTTAACGTCTTACTCCAAAGTCCAAACTTCACAACGCTGTCGACATTTCTACACTCTAAAAAAGCCAAACCAGAATAAACCTTTGCTTGGTCAAAGCTCGTGAAGGTGAAAGCCGCAGAGAGCAGATGATTTAAAGGAATGGAGTGGAGTCAGGGGTCGATTCTAATTTGGCCGCGGACTGCAGCTGATTGCGATGATAACGGTGCTGTTGAGTTGCATTACCCCGCTGTCGTCTGGCTGATACCTGATTATACCTTATCTGGGTCATTTACATCACTGGTTGCCTTCTGCCTGCTGCAGCTGAACCCAGATCAGCCGTCTTTACCCAGGACGTACGGAGTCTTTGGAATGCAAATGTGAAAGTAGAAAAAAATGACCAGGATGAACATTATGCAGTAAAACGTTATTATTGTGCTCACTTACGTCACGCTGTGAGACGGCGTAAGCAAGTGTATTTCCAGTCGACACTAGCTATTGAAGTAAATCACACCCAACGCTCTCTACAGTAACTAATAGCGGAAATAGTACCTTTCCTAATTAGACCTAGACTGTGTTAAATGTCAACTTGTGTGGTGATACTGATTCCTTTTATTCCTTACCACTTTATTTTCTTCTGTTGGAGAAATGTTTATTTGTAAAGTAAGTACATTGATGAGGTGAATGCTCGAGTAAGATGTTGAAAGACTCACGGCAGAGACGCTTAAGAGACGCCGATCGGACGTTTGACAAACTGTCAGTGCAGTCAGAACTTGCCTCCAGTAGTTGACGGTGGCTAATGTTAGGCTTCTCAAGTGGATTTACTTACACTGAGAGAAAATAAAAGCTCAAAACCTAAAAATTGCGCCTAAAATTGCCTAGAATTTTTTTACGGTTAGTTTCAGATTTATTGAGTATGGTGTTCAGTGATTGAGATTTATTTATTTATTGATCGATATATTAATTTAGGTGTCCATTGCTTTGACTCGGATGTTCAATTCAACAGTTAGTGTCTAATAAAGTCAAAAGTAGACGTGAGTATTGCATTTTTCTTTCAGGGTGGCAGTGATATTGGCCTGTTCATCAGCTTCATGCTTTTTCATTTTTCATTATTATATTGGCCTTTGTTAATCCGCTGTTGGTCGACCTTTAGTTAAAACCGTGTCATTTTTTTTACTTCAACCTTACAGAGCTGATGAACATACAGTGCGTTGGCTGTAACGAATGGAAAAAAAAAAAAAAGCACAGGACACGTGACATAAGATCCGATTCAGAAAAAAAGTCAGAGTACACATTGATCATGTTGTTTGCTACATGTCCTGAAAGAGTGTAGATCCACTTCTCTATCAATAGCTTCATCATCACCCCCTCCCTCCTGTCTTTCCTTTTCCCTTGGTGTCGGAGAAAAGGTGGGAAATTGTGTGTGTGTGTGTGTGTGTTGGGGGGAGGGGAGTAGTCGCCGCTGGATAACTCAGTTTCCCTTGGCAGCGGGCCCCGGAAGTGTCACCGCTCATAGACCTCCACTCTAAGCGCATCCAAGTGCTTCCCTGTCCCTGCACATAATATGCTCCCGCTAACGATGAACCTGTCACCTGGAGGTTTTTTTTTTTTTCTCCAAGCACACATGCAGTCCGAGGCACTGCGAGCAAGGCGCAACACAGCAGAATCCTTATCCGTCAGCGCCGTCCTTGAGCGTCATTAATTTCAGGCAATACTACTTACTCTAATTTGGGTTAAAACCTGGCTTCTTACAGCACAGGCTCATTTTGGAGATCACTGGATTGCAATGATCCCGTGACATTGAGAATTACTGATCAAAGTGCCCTCACTTAATAGACTGAATCATTGATCACAGGCCATGAGGGTCACCCCTGTCTCTGCAGTGCTTTCTCCAGGATTAGATGTGATGAAGAGGGACATTTCTGAAACAACAAGGTGTCGTCATTATTATGTATTATTATGTATTATGGATGGCACCTTGCACAAGGGAGTCAGGACTGGCATGCCTGCAGTGCAAGGGCACGGGAGGCTGGTGAGTGTTTGTGGGTACGAGATGTAGTCCTGTTCGCGAATCACTTTGAATCTAAAGAGTCGTTCATCCTGCCTCTGGGGCGATGCATTCCACATTTTTGGAGGAAATCAAATTGCTCACACATTTGTAAGTGCCGTTATGTTGATCTTCGTTGAAATCAGTTTGGATTTGAACAAAACTCAGTGATTGCGCATCGCTTCTTTTTTTTTTTTTTTTTGGAATAAAGTCGAATATTGAAAAAAAAACAAGAACGCTGGACCAGATTTTGTTATGGATTGAGGCCAGAAATGAAGCCACAAGAGCGATCATGTTGCAGATGCAGCAGGAGAATGTGGAAAAAACGTAGAGATATAGAACAAAGGAGTTGAAATGGAGGGGAGGAGAAAGTGAAAAAGAGGGAATGTGAGGACGAGTCGAAGAGAAATGGAAGGCAGATGAATCTGTGTTGGTGAATGATGAGGTGTGTGATGGGACCTAATCTGCTGTCTGCTCAGTACAGTGCTCAGTCTGTGCACTGAATGTGAATGGGATGCTGGTGCAGAAACCTAAACCCTGCACTTCCCTTTCTTTTGCAGGTTGTATACAAGGCTGGCCAGCTGTCAGTCACAAGCCTGGCCAAGCAGTTTACATCAGAGGCCTGGATGAGCCAGATAATCCTGAGGGTGAGCTGCTTTACCTACTACTTTTGAATGATGTGCTCTGATTTCAGTAACTTGGAACACAACAAGAACAAGTTCAATAAGACGCGTCCACGTTCCTGTTCATGCAGTTCTATCATTTATTTGTCACGAAGGCCCAAATTGTCTTTTGTGAGGTTATAATGACCTTGAGCTTTGGCCACCGAAATATTTTCAGTTCATCCTTGAGTCAAAGTGAACCATTGCGCCTAATTTGAAGAAACTCTGCCGGAGCGTTCCTGAGATTTCGCACCCATAAGAAAAGACGGATATGAGTTCACAGTGACCTTGACCTTTGACCTTTGACCACCAAAATTTCGTCAGTTCATCCTTGCGTCCAAGTGAGTGTTTGTGCCAAATTTTGCAAGATTCTGTCAAGCCGTTCCTGATTTAATGTGTTTTAAACATAATCGGGACGCACAAAGTACAGCAAAAAACAAAAATACAAACATGTTCAGTTAGGGGTTATGAGAGACCGGAGAGAGCCAGACCGGACTAAAATGTATCAGATTGGTAACTAGACTATGTGATATGGCCTTGAACGACAGCAAAGCAGCAAAACAGGTCAGATTTTCTGCTTCCTTTACAGTGGCAACACTAGCTACGTTTTTATAGAAA